>PVJD01004965.1:0-124826 GCA_004026545.1 Mormoops blainvillei
TTACCGGCTCTCGTTCCGTGGCCAGCCCCAGCGGGTTGTTTTCTGCTCAGACCCCAGAGTATTTAGCCCAGAGGGGGTCTGGGGCTGACACTCCGTCTTCCTGGTGGAGCCTATATTCTTCTTCTCGTGGAAGCACTAGGGCAATAGTTCATGGCGTGGGGAGGTCCAGGGAGGCCCCTTCTGGCCGGAAGGTGACCCGCGCTGATGGCTTGGTGAAGATATCTCAGCCTAGCAGGGGGATAGGACAGTCTGGTAGGTAGAAGAACTCATGGGAGATCTGGTGGCCCCCAAGTTCGACCTTCCGTGCCTCACAAAATTTCTGGGGGCTGACCGAGAGTCTGGTGGCTCCCTGCACGAGGACTTCTTTCCCCGTGGGGGCCCAACTGGGATGGTGACTACTGAGTGTTCCGCCCCTGTGTCTACCATAAAGTCAATGTCCTGGTCCCCAACTTTGACCCTGACCATGGGCTCCTGGGGACCCAGGGTGATGGAGCCCGGTCGCCCCTAGTCTTGGTCGAACCCGGAGAGGGCCAATACGTTGGGGGTTAGTGGTGGTAGGATAGCCTGGCTGGCGGGCGTCTCCTCTCCTCAGTGCTGAACAAGGTCAGGAGGAGTTGGCAACAATCGAACCAGGTGGGCTGGTGGGTTTGGAAGATCGAGTCTACGAGCTCAATCATGGTCTGTGGGTTCTCCGAGAACGGAGGGGTGTGGTGTTTCCAGTTCAGGAGGTCAGTAGTACTGAATGGCTGGTAGTAATAAGTAACCTGTCCAGGCTGGACAGTCCCGTCCTCATTAACTCTGGGTGCTGCCTGCACCTCTCAGAGTGGCATCTGAAGAGGGGGCCGGTGGTTTCTAAGTCTGTTAGCTATAGGTGATGGGCCTGGATGGGGCAGGGCTGGGTACCGAACCGGGGAGGGCTCCTGGGGAGACTGATGCCCCTGGGGCGAGATAGAAGGTGGAGGAGTCAGGGGCTCCTGTAGGGGAGCAGTAGGGGGCGCCTGTGGACAACACATTCTTGGGCGTGCCCCGCCGGCGGCTCCTCTACGGCACCCCTGAGTCCCCGCTCACTTACTAAGCCAGCTGGGCATATCTTGGGCCAACTCCTACCATCTATCTATATAGGAAAACTGATAGGGATGTCCTGGCTTTCCTGTAACTTTCAGGTGAACTGCTCTTATAGTGGATAGATTTAATGTTCCCTCGGGGGGCCAGCTGACCCCAAAAGTCGGCCACTCTGCAGTACAAAATGTCTCTAATTGGCCTGCATCAAACAATGGGTCCTGCCCTTTAAATTTGCTGAAATTCTGCAGCATACAATCTAAAATTGTAGAAGGTCCACCCCCCATGGCTTCCCTCACGCACGGCGAAGACACACAAAGGGTGGGGGCATTTGCTCGTCCACCTGGCTTGCTCCCTCACGGGATGAAGTCGGTCTTGGCTAAGGTTGCCCCTACAGAATTCGGGGTTAACTGTCAACCGTTATGCCATATGACCTGACACAGGAACCGCAGGTTGGGACCCACTCTCGCTCCATAGGCTAGCGCCCGAGGAGCCACAAACACAGACACACTTGGGTTCACTCTCAAACATTCAGAGGCTATTCAGTGCCCTCCCCAAAACTATCACCCATAGAAAAACAAACACAGACACACTTAAGTTTACTTTCAAACATTCAAGGGCTATTCAGTTCCCTCCCCGAGTGAGGGTCCGGCGGTCGGACTTCCGTAGTCTCGATCCTACTGTAACAGATGAGGGACCCAAATCCCTCCCGATCTCGGGTCTGGTCCCCAGGGCACTTACCGATCTGGTGCCTTCCGATTGATCGTGTTCCGAAGCCCCCACTTCCCGGCTGGAGTCGCGGGCCGGAGTCCGGTGTCCCGACCGGTCGGGGCCTGAGAAATCTCAGGGTGCACGCTTCCCCAGTCCCCAGCCGGGCCACCGGGCACCCAGCCCACCCTGCTCATCTGGCGGCAAGTCGGCCCGAATTTATGTAAGGTCGTTTCCCGGTCAGGGAACCAAATGTTACGGAAAAATGAAATGCCCAGACACCGAGGGGTTAGGAACACGATCTTTATTTATGTGCACGGGCCCAGAGGAGACAAACTCCAAATTCTGAGCCCAGAACAATAGCCCCGCATTCCTTTTATGCTGGGCTAAGTGGGGGAGGGTATTGGGAGGAGTAGCAGAGATTTGGAGCGAAAAGAGCTTACAGAGGTGAAAGAGAAGCATTTACATCACAAGTTAGGGCAATTAGCATTTCATTTTTGGTATCAACCTTGATATCCTCTACAATATCTGTTCTTACCCTCTTTAGAAAATGCCCAATAGTTTCTTCATTTCTTAATTCTCTGTATATAGTGTATGACCCCTCCAAGTATTACATTTTACTGTTTGTTTTGGTCTGTGTCATCAGCTTAAGAGGTTTTCCTCAAGTGTTTGATGATCCTGGGTTTGTGCTCAGATTTATGATTGTGGTAATCAAATGTTGCCTTGGATTCTTTGTGAACAATGGAGGGGTGCAAAAGAGATAGTGCAGAGAACCACCCGCTTATTTGAGGAGGACAACGTAGGGGGAGATTTTTAATGTCAGTGTCTTTTATGTTAGTAGTTACAGAATTCATGAAAGAATCCACAGGTTTCCAGACTAGAGGGTATCTCACTCAGACTGCCAGGATTTTGTTAGCTGTCCTGGAAGTAGGGGTTAAGCATTTAACACATACTTTGTTTCAATTTCATTCTTTTGGTATCATTAGGCTGCCTTCAAAGTTTTATGTTGTCTACTAAGAAATTGACCCTTTGTTTACCTGTCCCTATTTAGTTACCAGTAACTCTTCTGCTATCCATCTTTCAATGTTTACTGTTATCAACTCCTCCTCTTTTTTCTTTCTTTCTGCATTTAGGCCTTTAATGTGTCCATGTATTGTTATTTATGTTGACATGGGAGGAAGTCATATTCATTCCATCAATTTCAGGTACAGATTTGCATTTTCAAACCAAATATAAGGAAAATACAAACAGTAGAAGGAAATAGGTGTGGAAAAGGCAAGGTAGAGGAATGGAAAAGAATATAAATTAATTAAACTTAATACAAATAAGTTTATTTTTTAATTAAATTATAAATTTAAACTAACTTCTAGGCAAAGACACCCATTTCTTCACTTATTCCTGTTATTAGAGCTAGACAAATAAAATTAAAAAGAAATTAGTCATGATAAGATAAATTCTAACAAAAAACAAAAGAGTTTCTACTATTTATAAATGTCATGAGAACATTTTAATGTGGATCTATTTCTCAAAAGAAGTGCTGAAATCTTCTCTAGCTACTGGACAGATTTCAAAAGCATTATGCTTGCTTTTCAGTATGCCTAAAACAAATTTAAAATGAAAATCTGCTAGTACAAATCTGTTTTTAAAAAATGCCCAGCAGACCTTTAAGATAGTATAATTTTTAATTTCCTAAAACAAACTTTGCTCACATGCATATTTAAAGTAATAAAATATATATTATATATCAGCAAAATATGGACATGCTAATACTCTATGTTATACATGCAAGAGAAAGATTACCCTTCATATAAATCTATAGCCATTTACTGTAACTAGACAACCAGAGTTCGTTGGTTTTTGAAAGGTTGTGTATTAATTCAGGACAATGAATTTTAACAATTTCAGTTTATTTTTCTCTAATAATGATATATAGTATTTTAATTTTCACATTTTAATTGAAGTCAATAATGAGAACCTGATAATTAAACCATCTCTACTTTCCAATGTAATTAAATTCTACACTCTGTATAATAAAATTGCTTTTATTCTTCGAGCTATAGAACACTTTTTCCCCCTTCAGACCAGAGAACATGATCATTTATAAAAGCAAAGGGAGCCATGGTTGGTGTGGCTCAGTGGATTGAGGTCATCAATTCAATTCTTGATCAGGGCACATGACTGGGTTGTGGGTCAGGTCCCCAGTTGGGGGTATCCAAGAGGCAACTGATCAATGTATCTTTCACACATTGATGTTTTTCTCCCTCTCTTTCTCCCTCTGTTCCCCTCTCTCTAAAAATAAATAAATAAAATATCTTTTTAAAAAAATCAAAAGGAAATTATCTTACCTACTTAAGTCTCGACATTATTATATTTTTAAAAATCCACCTAACCTAGTAATTGAATTCAGAAACATCTATCTTACCATTTTCACTTGGAGGAATATATTTTCATGACCCAAAAAAGAGAAAAAAAAATCCAATGTTTGGTAGCAAACTGTTCCGAAGACATATGTGAAACGGAGAGGGTTTTTATTTTTCCTCCCTCCCCCATAGCCAATAATGCAATAAACTACTCAAAAACATATTTTTTTAATTTCTCTTTTATTAGTTCTAACTTTTCAGATATCATATGGCTACTCTTTAATAGGGATTAGTCTCTTGATGCTTCTTGATGTTTCTACCAGTGAATTAGTGCTTATTTCTTTTAAAAATTTGTCTCTGAGTCAAATTTTTAAAAAGAAGCTTAATTTGTGCGAGGGCTATGGGAAATTCTATTCCTTGGAAGGGCCTAAAAACTCTGGAAACAAATCTTAAGATTGATTTTATTATTGTTGAACTAAGAAGTCAGTACAATGTGAACTGGAGCATAAATTACAAGGTCACATTAGAATATAAGACTTGAATAACTTTAGATTATATGTGGTATGACTCTTACATCTAAAGATTAAATTATTGAGAAATTGATAACGTTTGATCAGGGAAGGAAGCAAAAATGAGGGTAAGTCTGGTGTTTCCAGCCATGTTGAGAGGAGAGGCTGTGTACAGTCTTTTGAAGCAATTAAGACTTTTACAGAAGACATTTGGTTGTCGTAGTTTGGTTTTACTCTATATTGAGATTACCCCACTGAACCCCTTTGTTCTGATTCTATTTATAACACATCATGAGTTCAAAATAGAAAAAAATTAATTCAATTTTTGTTTTTGTTTTTTTTGTTTAAAAAAAGGGTGGGGGTGGCTAAATGTCTAAGAGAACAGATAATAAGAGTTACAGGTTTTAGGAAGAGCTGGACCCCCGACCTCTGTAAGTGGCTCCATTCCTCCAGCCTCTATGTGACGGCAAGAATGCTAGCTCATGTTCTGTCACATAAACACTGAATGGAGTGAATGAGGTCATTCATTTTACCATATTTCCATTAGAAATCTCAGGGCTCATCTGATTAGCTAGCTTGGCTCGCCTGCAGATCCTTCATTGCAGGCAATGGCTAGGGCCGAGGGTAAAGTAAAATACACATCTATCGTAATACAATGGGATCTTTGTGATTGTTATGGGCACCCATTTATGACCTCAGACTGGGAGCCAGTCTGATGATAAGATTAATATATAAAAGGGAAAATTGAAATAATTGGGGAAAAATCTGTACACTGTTAGACTTTGTGTCATGAGTCAATAAATTCATGTATTATTACAATATTTAAGACCATTGAAATATTGTGAAATTCATTTCAAACCATTCCTGCTGAGGGACTCCCACCGCTCTACCAAAACTTTCTCATCCATTTGTTTATGCCATTTGGTACTTATTTTTACATTCTGGTACATGGGAATTACCAAGGATTTTTTTTTTAATCATGGTTCATGGAACCCTTTTAATGGGAATTGCCATAATTTCATTAAGAACTCTTTATTCCTCTTCCACATAATTCAACAGAAGACTTCATTATTGCTAGCTATGCATAATTTATTTTGTAGCATGCTTCTCTTATTTTTGTAAGGAGTTCTACTTGAACCTGTTCTGTCACATGGCATATGGTCTTTGACATCATAGTTTTTACAAATTCCAGTTTGGATTAGCTATTTATATTTTTATTTGCTTATATTAATTAGTCAACTAATGACATCTTTTAACTACTGCAGTCTTTCCTGCTGGTCCTGTTTTTAAAAGATTCATATAATTTTCTCCAGTCACACATTTCAGAATACATCATGTGGTAGATTGTTTTCAAAGGTGGTTGAAAAAGTTCCTCCAATCATCTTTTACAATGTGTTTTTTCTACACTTCCATCAAGAAGTGGTGTCTACCTAACCTCCTTTCTAATCCAGAATGGTCTTCTGACTTGCTTTGACTAATTGAATATGGCAGAAGGAAAGTCATGCTTTCTGGGCTTGTAGCTTCTGTATTTGATTTCTTGGAATGCTGCACTGAGAGTGTTGTGTGAGGAAACTGGCTAACCTACTGGATAATAATAGGGCACATGGAGCAGAACCAATTCACACTACCTGATAACACACAATTGCCAGACAAGTGAGTGAAGCCATCAGAAGCCTTCCAGCAGAGCTGACCCTCTGATAAATGCAGGCAATAGTCACTTTTCCTATAACCCTACATATGTATTCCTAAATATTACTGGCTATGAAAACTTGAGTGGCAAAGTATATACGCTGATTTTATGGAAATGAGGAAGTAGGAACTTAATAAAAATGATAGCACATTTTCATATATGTTATTAAATCATTAAGAACTACATAAATGTTACATTAAATAGGTTATTTTGGCTTAAAAACCCCTGAAGTTTAGTTTTGGAAGTGAGCATCAGAAGGGATGAAGTTTTTGAGTTATTATGAAGTGTGGAAGGATGATTATCTGAACCTAGACTGAAAGGTGTAACACCAGAAGTGGTTAGGTTTGGCTCATCACACATGAAAACCAAAGTAGCTGCAAGATGTGTGTATGTATTTTCATGAGTTATTATGCTGTTTCATTCACTGTGTTTTAGTTTTCCATGTTCACCTCATCTTTTTCATGAAGAAAGTCACACATAGGCAAACATAAAATGCATTTTAGTAAATTGTTCCCAATACATCAATTGCCATTGGAACAAGTACCGTTTTCGAAATAAGCATTATAGCAGAACTGACTGTACCTTGAATTACTCATCTTTTGAAACCCATTCTATTAACTCATTTATTGAGTTTAGATAGAAGCTGTTTCTCATTTCATTGGCGCTTGTACAATTTTTTCCATCTTGCTATGTGTGACTGTTTCAGATCATAATTTTCCTATCTCCTCTAGGGAGCAAACCTTGGAAATGGACAATACAAACAAAGACTTATTTAATAAGAGGTTATTGTTGGAACTCAGGGTCTAGTTTCCTCTCACTCCCTGTGCATAAAAGAATCACAGAATCTTAAAAAGATCTTTTGGTGACCTTCTTTAATGTATTTACCTGCAAATAGCAGCCTTACTTATTCTCCTGATTCTTGTTCTCTAAATGGCAAATTTGTGACGTTTGAAACTTAATGCATAAAATAAGAGCCTTCTAAGCTAAAAATGAGCAGATGACAATTTTTCACTGTCAAATTCATGGAGGGAAGAAATTAAAGGAGGTCTTCACCATGTACTCATTCATTTTATAATTGTCAACTCTTCTTTAAAAGGGGAATAGTAAGCCAATATTTTTATCAATCCATTTTAACAAGTAAATAAATGGTGTTAAACAACAACTGGATATCTACATGCAAAGAGGGGAGCTGGGCAAAGGTTTTACGGAACTCAATTCCTTCTATTCACAATTATCACTTCTTGCCAGATAATAAATACGCACTGTCAGCAACCTTCATTTTTCGTAACAGCTGAATTCAGGGAATAGTGAAGCTCTTCATGATAGCTGCTTTGGAATTCCAATTTGTTCTCATATCTGGTTACAGAAAAGCAAAGACATCAAACACCTTCAATGTTTTATATAAATATTGTAATTGCTTTATTTCAGGGCCATAGACAAACACTATAAGGCTCTGGCTCTTTTAAAGTTTTTTTATCCACATAGTAATGTAGCATAAACAACTGTAAATTAGTTGTTTATCATTTACTCAAAGATTATGGATTCGATTCCCTAAAATAAGGAAATTTAAATCATATCAAATCCAGTATTTCTTTCCTATATAGGTTAGATGGAGTTTCAAAGTAGATAGCTGCTATAGATTGCATGTTTGTGTTCCCCCAAAATTCATGGCAGCTTTGTGAGTGATCCAGGAGCATGGCAGACATGAGATAAACAAGCACATGCCGGCAGATCCAGGTCCATGTGCAGGTGGGAGGGTACCAGTCGGTGGTCCTCCACCTTCTCTGGCTCCTGGTTGTCCACCTTCAGGCTGCACAGCAACACATGCTGGCTCAGAAACTCCTTGGCTGGCCCCCTGACTGGATGTCCAGCAGGGCATTGTGAGCATCCTTCAATTCGTCCTTAGTCTCACCCTAAATACTCTCAGAGAAGCCTTCCCGCATCCCTGAATCTTTTCATATTAGGAACTTTTCCTTTAGAAGCATATATGATACCAAATATAAGAGAACAACAGTTAGTTCTACTTTGTTCATCCCTTTATACCTGACCCTAAACAGTATCTGGATCAGTAACTTAAAAAAAAAAAAATTAAAATCATCATTAGTGTTTTATTTTTTAAAAAAATTTTATTGTATTTTTCCCATGATCATTTAGTCCACTTATCCCTCCTCCCCCTACAATCACTACACAGTTGGCCATGACTGTGAGTCCCTTTTCCTCTTTGCTCAGTAGAATAGGGTCACTGATAATTGAACTACCAGACAGGCACACCCAGATTTCCCATACTATGATACATGCTAGGATTGTTGCTTCTATGGACTGAACTGCATTTCCGCAAAATTCATATATAACCCCTTCCCCCTTGGGCTGTGTGACTATTATAGTCTTTTAAGGCTTTTAAAGAGGTGATTAAGGTTAAATGAGATCATAAGGGTGGAGTTCTCACCTGATACAATAGGCATCCTTGTAAGAAGAGAGACATCAGGGAATTTGCTGAATTCCTTTCTCTCCTGGCACACATACAAGGTGAAGTCCATGTGAGCAAAGTGCAAGAAGGTAAGCATCTGGAAACAGAACTCAACAGGACTCACACCAGAACCCAGCTATGCTGGTACCCTGATCTCAGATTTCTGGGCTTTAGAAGTTTGAAAAAAATAAGTTTCTGTTGTTTAAGCCACTCAGTCTATGGTTTTTTGTTATGGCAGCCCAGACTGACCAAGACATTACTTTATCTCCATACAAATCCTCTATGCTTTAAAACATAGTATTTCGAAGATTATAGTAGACCACTGACTTGAAGAGGTTTTTACCTTTGGGAAAATAGATTAAGCCTATCAAATGATTTATAGAAGAATTATAAAGAAAAATACCACAAAATTCACAAGGTGCTACTGTAATGATTATAAAAGAACTTAAGGCTTAATGATTTGCATTCCACAGACATAAGAATTAGGTAAAATCATTAATTTAATAGGATATTTCAGTTCATAACCATCTAGTTACCCCTTTTTTCACAGGATTAAAAGTGAAATTTTATGTGTATGTCCTCATTTTATATATAGAATAATGTTCAATCTTAAAACTTACATTTGTTAGCTATGAATATTTTTTAGAAGTTAGTCAGCATAGGAAATGTCAGGTGTAATATTTTGTACTTTCAAGTAGGAAAACCTAAGTATAAATGATATTGGGTATGGGATTTTATTTTTGAATAATTTTCCAAACTTAAAATGAATCAACATGTTCAGTTATAAATTCTAATGAATTCAGGCAGTTCTGATGAAAATTACTACTTTGCATTATTCCTCACTTTCTTAAGGGTACCAGATGATGAAAAGAAATTGTAGATAAAGTTCTTCATAAAATCATAAGAACACACAATTAATAAAATTAATACTTTTCCAATTATGTGTTTTAAGGTACATTTATAATGAAAGTTTGAGAAGACAAGAATATGTTACCTTCTATGTGTACATGCAGTTTATTATAGTAATATGTTCAATTTAAGCACATTAAATTATTTTAGTGTCCATCAAGTAATTTATCAACACTGTATTACCCAAGGGTTATATTATTAACCCATCATCACCTAGAAAAAGGTTTAGAGACCTATATTCAGGAATGATACCTAACATGTTCTGACTCTCAGTCACATTGGAAAATTAACTGACCTATAAGAAGAGTTGTGGGGATTTTTTTGCTTGGATTTTTTTTTTTTTTTTTTTTGCCAACACACTGCAGAATCATTGTATTACTGTAAGAGCATGGCTCCTCTAATCCATTATTTTAACTGAATACAGATAACAGTTTAACGTTGTACTTTAAAAGAACAAACGTATCTTGAAAGGATACAGAGAAAGCAATGTTTACTTCTCCTTTACTGTATGGACTGGAGATATGGTCAGGTATCTCATGCTTAGAACCTTCTCTATGCTGTCACACCCACTTCTTCTATTGTCTAATTGATTAAACAATGAAGACCCAATAAAAATAAGATTTATATGAAGAGACTTTCCATTGGAATTTAATACAATAAGAAAAAATGTATTTAGAAAAAGTGACATTACTAGAAGTAATATTCACTATTTGAGTTCTTTTTCCCAATTGATTTTAATAATACACGCTCGATGCCCCATAAAGAGCATCGAAGTCACTCTCCTCACTTCTACATCTATTAGCTTTCCCACTACTTCAAATACAGTGTGGGGCAAAAGTAGGTTTGCATGTGTTTGTGTAACATAATGCAATAGTACAACAAATGATGATAAAATGATTAACAAATAACATGAGAATAAACTGTGTTTTGCATACTCACAATGGTAAACCTACTTTTGCCCCACACTGTATATGATAAGACAGAGGTAGAAATATAAGACAGAAATATATCTTTTTTTCTATTTAGCAATACCCAGATTTCTCTCCCTTGCTATCAGATGCCTCCCTTACACACCTCAGATTACTTTAAAGGAAAGTTTTTATTACCTTCAATTTTCCTTCATATTTTCTTCTTCCTTCTGTCATCTGGTAAAGTCTTTAAAAGATCTGTTAAGAAAACTGTTTAAATATACAAGGCTGGGGTAAGACTACTTGCTACCTAAAGTTATCTTCATTCTTGGTTGGCTTACATCACTGAAGAAGGTGTTTAAAAAGCCACTGTATAAATCCGAGTTTTGCATTTATAATAACTTTCCTTTTCTGTTTTTCTGACTTTGGGTATTTCTATATTTGCTTTTCTCTTTATTTTAAGAATTGTCCTTATCCAGTGCTTGTTATGGCCTCTACTCTCATCATGTTGCCTACTTGTCTGCTTGACCTGCCCTTTACGACCCTGGCCCTCAAAAGTTAAATTTGCATACATAAAATTTCCCTGCGGTACCTGTTAAAATTCTGATTCAAGGTATACTCTTAACAATTCTGATCCTGTAATTCCTACACACTCAGCCTGTTCTGACTAATGCCTAACAATTTTATTTTAATTAGTTTAACTTGGTCCTTTGAATTAGGAATAAAGAAGGATCCTCTGAACATTATCTAATCTCAGGAGAAAATGTGCTTATGTGGAAGAAAAAAGAGATATGCACACACACTATATCTTTGATATCACTGAATCCAAATAAATGTATATAATTGTAGATACTTAAAAAGCATATTTTCTTAAGAAATAATGGATAGAGAGATAGATGAATAGAAACTGAAATCATGTCTTCAAATGGATGAAAAAACATAAATCAAATCTGAAATAGACAATGATATCATAAGATATAATACATTATAATGAGAATGGAAGAATGTTATTTCTATACATCAAGTTTTTCACAATATTCAAGTAGATTTATAGCACATTTCAACAATAAAAATGTTGAATTTATTTATGCTCCAGAAATAAATACATAGTAGCCAAACGAAATCTGTTGTGCAAAACAGGTGAGATATTATAAAGTTAACATGGCTGTCATAACACGGGGATAAAGTCTCCGCATCTTCTTTTCTACCTGTAAGTGTTCAGGACAAACTTTTATAAAATTTTTCTTTTCTTATGAGGTTTTAATTAGTCTTGGGGTTTTTTCCTGCATAGCCTCCTATTGCTCTATTATGTCTCTGACAGTGTCCATTTAATTTGATGAACACGTTTTTTGTTCAGAACAAAATAGCTGAAATAACCTAAAACACCTAGCCCTCTTGATGTGCTTTCAAAGAAATAATACATGAAACCAGGGTTATTCTGTGGAACTGAAGCTGTCAAAATATAGGTTTGGAGGCTATTTGGCTATTGGAATAAAGGAAGGGAGTATAACAATTTAAAAATATAATACATTTTTCTAAATAGATCTTCCTCTTTTTGGAGACCTTACTGGACATGAAAATTGAAATACTGCAATAACTGTGAAAAAAACAGTGAAGTGTTATAAAATTAATTTGATAACAGATGATCAAGAGAAAGATTATGGAACCCAATATGAGAATAGTATTTATTTAATATTTAAAATATACCAGGTAGAGAGAAAATGACACAGTCTATTTTAAATTGTATTATTTATAGAAGCAGAACTTTCTTCGTCATTTAAAAGAAATAATAAGAGAAAAATTACAGTGTGTAAAATGAGAGTGCTAGCAAGTATTCATTCAATTGTTTTTTCAACAAATATTTAACACCTACTGTGGGTTAGCCACTGAAGGAGGCACTCAGGATAAAAAAATGACTGGGAAACAGCTCCATTTCTCACAGACTTCAAGTACGTAAGGGGTTCAAATATGTTAGGAAGGACAGGAAAATGAAAAGGAAGATATAGATAGTTGGTATAGATAGATGATAGATAGATAGATGGCAGATAGACAGACAGACATGCTGCCAGAAGAAGAAGCTGAAGGGGTTTTTCCCTTTGACAGAGGTACAAGGTACAGAACAGCTTCTGCAGGTGATACTTGAGCTAAATGTTGAAGGATAAGTAGCCACCTCACGAGGACCATGCACGTGATGATGAAGCAAGTGGAACAACAGAGAGATGTGGAAAACGCAAAGCGCTGGTTTGTGAATAGTTAACATGACTAATGTACAGAGTGCAAATGGCAGTAAAATAAATCTTGATTCTTATCCTGCCTCTAATCTTGAAAAATATTACTTAATTTTATTTGGCACATTCATGTCCTTCTCTGAAAGATGAGGATAACTAAATCCTTAAGAGTTTCTTTTAGCGCCAATTAATTATGATCTTATTAATTTCAAAATATTTGCAAAAAATTCCACTACAGATTTTAAAATTTTAACCCCTTTAATTCTGAAAAAGATATGGAATACCTTTTATATATACTTATATATAAATTTAGATAAATGGCTCTATTAATTATATACTAATTATATATAAACTGTTAAATATATAATTAAAATATATTAGTGTGTGTGTGTATGTCCATACTAACCCTAGGCTAATCCTAGGCAGAATTTTAAGATCCTTATATATTACCTTCAACAATTTTTTCTATGCTGTCTTTCATTATATTTTTCCCCCTACTAACCAGAACTAGAGGTTGTTCAGGTGCCCCTCTCACGAAACTTCACTCCGGTGTGCCCCTTACAGTATTATGGCCAAGTCCCGACTCCACTGCCTTCTTCTCTACCACACGCACGTGTCCTACAGCCCAGCCCCTCAAGTCATTGCTAAATTAGTAATTAATTCCTATCAATTACATATTGAAGTACTATCGTGCTTCGCAGATGTTGCATTACTTACAAATTGAAGATAAAGCTCTCTACCAGCAAAAAAATTACAACTTGCTTTATTGTGATACCTGCATTAGTGTGGGGGTTTGGAACTGAGGATGCAATACTTCTGAGTTATGCCTGTACATGTATATCAGATCTTTTCCCAGTATGCCTAAAAATTATACAGTGATGCATGTCATTTATTTCTGAATAAGACTGGGGAAAAGAAAGGTGACAAAGGAAAGAAAGATCTGCAGAAGTCACATCCTCAGAATATTGAGATTATCTTTTATCTCTAAAGTTTATCTCTAGATTTTAGGAGCTCTGTTCCCCAAAGAAATTTAATTCACCTTTCAGATCTTCAGTTTTCTCACCTATTTGAGGAAATATCTCAAAATAAACTCTAGATTTACTGTGAGAAATACATGAGAAAATGCATTTGAAATCACTATATGAAATATACAGTTCTATAAAAATGAGTTATTTTAATAGTTGATAGTAAATTATAATATTTATAAAAATTTAAGAGTATTACATAAAAGGTTATTGGCAAAGAGATAATTGTATCTTTTCCTTGGCCCAAGATGTCTTCCTGGAGAAAGCGTACTTTGAAGAGTAAGCGGGCAATAACCTATCTGAGGGTAGTAGAATTTTGCCAGGGCCTGTCCTAGGAGTATCCTAGATAAGAAGAGATGAGTCAGGATGGATGCTAAAAAGAGAAAAAATCAACATCTACTGAGGAACAAGGCCATACAAGGCTAAGTGAAGGTGCAGAGGGTTGGGATGACATAGGAAAGCCAGATTGACTACTTTGGAGACCCTGTGGAACTCTCCAAGGAGATTATTTGAAAGGAAACAATGATAGGATTTTTTAAAAGAGTTGAGTGAATTTAAAACAACTAGTATATTATCATCTGCCAGATTACTATTGTGGACAGCAGCGTGTTAATTGTGGAGGAAGGAGGGTGAGTGGAGGTAGAAGAGGATATTGGAAGGTAAATGGTGATAAAAAAATAAAAATTAAAAAAAATAACTTTTCATAAACTTTTATTAAAGTTACACTCTTATACTATACATTATGTTATGCAATTAATAATTTGGTTATCCTATATACTTTAATTTTTTAATTGTTACAAGCACAAGCTTTGGTCATTGTGAGATGATGATGATGTATGTGTGTAAACTCAGTGGTTTAAGTCAGGACAAATAAACCAATCTTTACAAATTAAATTAAATCCCCTAGGGTATAAAACAAAATAATTATTGTTCACTATGTAAGAAGGGCAGAAAGGATTTTTTTTAGAAGCAATAATAAAAATGCTACTTAAGAAAACTAAAAGGTTCTTGACCTGGCATGTAAGGAGCCTAGGAGTTGTTACCCTTTCTTAAGAAAAAGCTGAACAAACTAAGAAATCAACAACTGTTCTTAGATCCATCAAAGAACTGCCCCTAAAGTGGACAGATAAGTGAATAGAGAGAACTATGACCTACTGAAACAGAAATCCATGAGCAGAAACCTCCACGGGAACCAGTGCTGAGGCAAGAAACCTGAACTGTTTTTGACAAATTGTTGAGGTCATAGTGTAGACAAATTAAAAATTCCAGGGTAGTCAGTCACCGGGGTCACCTCGCACTCTTATTTGCCTTCAGGACTTCTACAACCTTCTCACATTAAATATCAGAGAAAAATTCACTCCTGTTTTTAGAAGGGGGAGAATAGGAGAACCATTGTGAAATATGCCAGAGTATTTTGTTTTTAACCAGAGCTGCCCTCAAGATAAACTGGTTTACCAGACCACATATTATTGGAATTTCTTCAAAGAAGACCTGGGAAAAAGGAAATGCCCAAATGTAGCCTGCCGTAGCCTCTGGATGCTCTGGATGTGGGAAGGGGACTATCTAACTCTAGCTCACTCTGGCCGTGGCATTGTATCCAGCCATGAAGTCATAAGGAAGCCAAGGCAATGTGGAGAGGGTAGGTGTGGATGTTTTGACTAACATCCCCTCCATTTAAGGTTATAAGCTTAAAATTCACATCATATACCTAGTAGCTATTTTGGAAAAAGGGACGGGATAGAACTCTGTAAAGATTGACTGTATATCCAGTTATCTAAAAGGATTACTTATAATGAAAGAAGAATATTTCAATCAAAAGATTATTTAAACTGGCAAGGACACATTTCTCCACTACAGAGCTTTGTGATAGCTTATAAAAGAGATCAGCTCAGCTCTGGAGAAATGAAAAGTTTCTCTGTTTTGCATATATCTGAGTTCATTTCAGTAGAAGTGCAATCCCATTACAATTTTTTTTTAATGAGTGCTTTGAAGCCTTGATTCTTTTTTTTTTTTTTAAGATTTTATTTATTTTATTTTTAAACAGAAGGGAAGGGAGGGAGAGAAACATCAATGTGTGGTTGCCTCTCATGCGCCCCCTACTGGGGACCTGGCCTGCAACCCAGGCATGTGCCCTGACTGGGGAATCAAATAGTTGACCCTTTGGTTGGCAAGCCAACACTCAATCCACTGAGCTACACCAGCGAGGGCCCACTGCAATTTTTGAATCTATATTTTGAATACTCAATGAGGATTCATAAAAAAATTTTGCAAAAATATGCCTTCACCTTATGATATTCAAGATTTTATGTTTCATTAAATCATCACTGTGTTGTTGTTCCAGTCAAGTTGGAGATATAAGCAAACATGCTTCACCTTCTAGGGCAAACACAGAAAGAATTACAACTAGACCTCAAAACAAATAATACTTAGAACTGTCCAAAAATTGAGCTGTATGGAAGTCTGACAACCAAGGTCTTAAAGAATTCACTCTCATCCAGGCTGGTAGGTGGGACAGAGATGCAGAGATGGGCAGATGGTGCAGAGACATAGTGTGGTTCAGAGAGGTGGTGACAGTGGAACGGGCCATACCACATTCACATGTGGTAGATAAAAATTGGAAGGCATACCTTGGGAGTGAAAGATGCCAGCCCCAAGCCAGACCACACAGCCCAGGGTTCCAGCACCAGAAAGATAAATCACTATAACTTCTGGCTGTAAAATACAGTGGGGGTTTGAGTAGCAGGAGAAACTGCTGGATTTTCAGGATACTATGCTTAAAGTGCCTATATAGACCTAGAATGTATATAGACCCACCCCTCTGGGATTCAGCACAGGGCAACAACTGGAAAGGCAATAGTCACATTAAGTAAAATGATTGGAAACAGGACAAGTATTAGGTAAACCTCCGGAAGCTAGGCAGTGGCATTGTCCCTTCTCCAAGCCCTCCCCACACACAGAGCCACAAAGCAGTGAAGCCGATTGCCCCACCCTGGCGACTACCTAATGACCTGCCCTACTCAGCTTACAGGTGCCTTTTATACAATATGCCATGCTAGTAAGACAGGGAGTCAAAGCAGCTCTACCTAATACACAGAAACAAACACAGAGAGGCTGCCAGATTGAGGAGACAAAGAAATATGGCTCAAATGAAAGAATAGAACAAACCCCCAGAGAAAGAACTAAGTGAAACAGAGATAACCAAGCTATAAGAAGCAGATTTCAAAACACTGGTGATCAGGATGTTCAAGGAACTCCTTGTGTATGGCTACAACATAAAGGAAGAAATGAAGGTTACATTAAGTGAAATAAAGAAAAATCTATGGGGAATCAACAGTGGAGGGGATAAAGCCAAGATTCAAATCAATGATTTGAAACATAAGGAAGAAATAAACATTCAACCAGAACAGCAAGGAGAGACAAGAATTTTAAAAAATGAGGATAGTATAACAAACCTCTGGTACATCTCCAAATGTACCAGTATCCTAATCATAGGGATGCCAGGAGAAGAGTAAGAGTAAGAAACCGGAAACTTATTTGAAAAAATAATGAAAGAAAACATCCCTAATTTGGTAAAGGAAATAGACATACAAGTCCAGGAAGCACAGAGGGTTCCAAACAACTTGTACCAAAGAGGACCACAATAACACACATCATAATTAAAATGTCAAAGGTTAAAGATAAAGAGAGAATCTTAAAAGCAACAAGAGAAAAGCAGAGTTATCTACAAAGAAGTCCTCATAAGACTGTCAGCTGATTTCTCAAGAGAAACTTTGTAGTCAATAAAGGACTGGGAAGAAGTTATAGAGGCAAGGACCTATAACCTAAATTACTCTGACCTGCAAAGCTATCATTTACAGTGGAAGGGCAGATGAAATGCCCCCAGACAAGGTAAAGCTAAAGGAGTTCATCATCCCCAAGCCATTATTGCATGAAATGTTAAAGGGACTTATTGAAGAAAAGAAGATCAACACTATGAACATTAAAACAGCAACAAATTCACAACTATCAGCAACTAAATATAACAAATAAATAAATAAATAACTTGTGTATATATAACCTCATAGTACAGCAATTTTCAACCCTTTTATCTCATGGCATACATGAACTAATTGTTAAATTTTGTGGCACACCAAAAAAATTAAGTTTTTTTCTGATATGATTAAAAAATTAGGTATCATTTTGACTCATTCACACCAGCTGTCTATTGTGTTGGCTGTCGTCATTTTTTTTTATTTGACAATCAACAGAAAAGATGTCAGTGCCCCTGACTAAATAGTCAGGTATTGTATGTTTTAAAAATTCTTGCAGTGCACTGGTCGAAAGCATTACTCATACTATACTCACTTAAGAAACTCTAAACTCCAAATGCCTTCCATTTTCAATTTTTGCTCTTATTGGTTGTTAATGAAGTGGTAATGAGTTTCAGAGCTATCGAAAAAATTGCACCTGTTTGAAGAAAAAAATAGATATATAAGGAAGAAAACTTGACTTGCTTTAAAGAGGACTATCAGATTTCAGATTATGAGGAAAATGAAAAGGTTGTACTAAAGTGATTAGTGTCTCATTGGTCCCCAAATTTCTAAGAGCTTCTCTGTGTGCTTGAGATACTTCAGTTTCCCTGTGCTCACTCTTATTACTTCTCTGTGTTTGCAGAACTTTAACTTGAGAAAAGCTACAAAGATAAGTTTATTTACCATTATATTGTTCTTAGGATGCACAGCATTTTGTAATCTCTAGATTCATGGTGTAAAGAAAAGAGCAATCAACAAAACTGCTGAACTTAAAAAAAAAAAAGCTAATTAGCAAACAGTTGTAAATGGATTTATTTACTTTAGGACCCTTGATTTCTTCCTGTTGTTCTTTAGCTTCTTTACACTGATTTCTACACATATCGTATTTCATTTCTTTGAAATCAGCTTATGCACTTAATGGTCCAGACTGGGCAATCAATGTTGATTGAAATCAACTTCAAATTGATGTAAAAGGTCCATTGCTGCTCCAAGTACCAGCTGTGTAAATCTAAGAGAAAGATAACTGTCAGCTTTTTCCTTAATTATGTATTGCTACATTTTCTTATGCTTACTGCTGTTATAATGACCCAGTAGGCACATGTAGCTAGAAAAGAAATCACTGGGTAAATACCAAAGTTTATATATTCCAATCCCACCACCCTGACATGATGTTTGACAAAAGAATTTATTGCTTGCTTGTTAGCCTATTAGAAATAATGCGATTTATTGACTACAAGGACAGGGTACATGTCACTGTGCTACTTATTGGGAATACGCTGTTCCCAAAGTAAATTCAGTGGAGAAAATGCCTTTTGTCTTGCTGTGGAAGAAGGGTCATATTCTCAAAATCTTCCAACCTAGTGTACTTCTAATTTCAGCTTGATGTTGGTTTTACAGAAAGAAGGCTCACAGCAGTGAGAAACAAGATTGTTTTATTTCTTTCACAACAGGGTTTCTGTTTTTGGCTTTTGAGGTTGAAACTAGGGAAGCAGCATTATTACTCTTTCAATCTGTTGCCCTGAGGTGAGCATACCCCATCATCTTCTTCCATGAGAGGTCTTCGCTTACTCTGCATGGTTTCTTCTTCTCTTCTACCCTTACCCTGCATGAAATCCCTCACTGCTTCTTGCTACTATAAATAAATAAATAAATAAATAAATAAATAAATAAATAAATAGTGACCCAAAACCCTAAATAAAATATAAGTTATTTGTCTCTATAGTTTTAGTTCAATTTCAAAAAACATTGTTTTGGTTTTAGTAGTTTATTTTAAAATAAAGTTTATATTTAGAGTTTTAAGTTTACAGCATAAATGGCAGAAGGAATAGAGATTTCCCATAATGCTCCCTGCTCCCACATATGCATAGTTTCTTCCACTATCAAAGTCCGCATCGAAGTGTACATTTGTTATAATAGACCAACACACATTAACATACCACTATCCTCCCAAATTAATAGCTTACATTATAGTTCTCACTTTGTGTTGTACAATCTAAGAGTTTTGACAAGTATACAATGACTCCTATCCACCATTGCAGTATTAGGCAGAATAGTTCCATTGCAAATAAATGTTCTATTATCCATCTATTCCCCCCACTTCTCCTACAAATCTGACAACCACTGATCTCAATAGTTTTGCAAGATGGTCATATATTTGAAAACATACTGAAGTCTTTTTATATTGTCTTCTTTCACTTAGAAATATGCAGTTAAGGTTTATCCATGTCTTATCGCACACATCTCCTTATGCTGTTGCTGTCAAAAATTACATCTTTATATATTATTTTTACATTATGATAGATTTATAACTATTGGTTTGTGTATATGTATTTAAATCATGTCAAAAATAAAAAGAAGAGTTACAAACTAAAACTGTGGTGATACCAACTTCATATTTACTATGTAGTTACCTTTACCAGAATTCTTTTATCTTCATATAGTTTCAAGTTACTGTTTAGTATCCTTTGATCTCAGTCTGAAGGACTCTCTTTAACATTTTGTGTAGGGTAGTTCAGCTTGTGAAGAACTCTCAGTTTTTTGAGGGGGTCCAGTTGGAAGATATCTTAATTTCTCCTTCTTTTTTAAAGGAAAGTTTGACCATAGACAGATTTCTTGTTTGACAGTTTTCCCTCCTTTTGTCCAACACTTTAAAAATGCCATCCCATTGTCTCCTGACTTCTGTGACTTCTGATAAGAAATCTTCTGTTAATATTATTGAGGCGTCTTTGTACGTGATGAGTCTCTGTTCTCATGCTCCTTTGAAGAGTCTCCTTTCCTCCTTGACTTTTAATTATTTGATTACAACATGCTCTGGTACTATATTTATTCTACTTGGAGTTTATTTAGATTCCTTAAAGAATAGATACATGTCTTTGCTCAAATTTGGTATGTTTTCAGTCATTATTTCTTCAAATATTCTTCCTTCCCCATTCTCTCTTCTTCTGGGATTGTGATTATGTTGACAGCATCTCACAAGTCTTAGGCTCTGTTCATTATTTCCATATTTTTTTCTTTCTGTTTCTAAAACAGAATTGGCCTACCTTTAAGTTGCAGATTTTTTCTTTTGTTCATCTCTGCTATTAAAATCCTCTAGTGACTATTTTGTTTCACTTATCAAACTTCGCAGCCCTCTGATTCTCTGTTACAATTTATTTCTCTTCATTCTCTATTTTTCTCCTGTCTATACATCTTTATCTATGGTCTCTTTAGCTCTTTGAACATATTTAAGGCAGTTGATTTAATAGCTTTGTCTGGTAATTCCAATATCTCTCCTTCAGGAAAATTTCTGTTATTTTCTTTTGTGACTGGTCCATACATTCTTCATCCTTTCATATATATATAATATAATGTATATTATATTATTCATTTCATACAATATATGTGTATATGTAAATAAATATAAATAAATAAATATGTATTACTATGTAATATGTATTTAGTGTATATATATAGTATATATAAAATATATATATAGTTTAAAACTAGGCAACCAAATATTATAAAATGGTGACTAGAAATCATATTCTCTTGTTTAGTGTTTATTTTTGTTGGTTGCTATAGACTGTGACTATCTCCTTACTAAATAATTTTTTAAAAGTATTTTTGTATATTCAATATTCTTTGTCATATATGGTCTCTGAAGTATCTGTTCCTTTGGCCTGTGTTCAACTAGTGTTTTTACAGATATTTTCTTGGATTCCAAGATCCAAGAGAGTGAAAGTGAGAGAGAGAAATAAGAAAAATAGAAGAGGAAGGGAAAGAAAGAGAGGAAGAGAGAGAGGAGAAGATAGAATAACATACACTAAAAAAAAGTTGGACAGAACTTCCCTTAAATACCTACAGGCAAAAAAAAAAAATCTTCCAGTTATTACAGATTGGACCTGTATTGGGAAACTCCTTCAGTACTTAATCAAGCCCATTAAAATTCTGCCCCAGTCTTTATTTTTCTGCTTGCATTTGAGCCTAGAGGTCAGCTTAAGGTGAATACTTGAGGTCAACATTTTCCTACCCATACATAATGTTTTCTTCACAATGAATAAATTGCCTGCAGTAACATGATTAATGTTTTATTTGAAAGACCTTAAACCCTGATTTTCTCTATATTGAGATATATATTGAACAAACTGTATTGTAATTAATGTTGAACCATCAATCAATTACAAATATTATTTATATCCATTTTTCTTTCTATAATTTTACAGTTCATGTATTTTTTTTGCATTGACTATTAAACAAATATACCAATTCAGGAAAGTCTCTGGGTTAATAGAAGAATGCCTAACATTTTGCTTTGTACAGGACTTGGGACTCCAAATGTATTAATTACACAATACTTTAAAAAATTATATTAATTTTGCTAAAGTTGAAGAAATGACTATATTCCAATGTACAAACAAGAAAAACAAACAAACAGACTCTCACAGACACAAACAGTATGGTGGTTACCAGAGGGATGGGGGTTGATGGGATTGTAAAGTGTAAAGGGGTTCGAATATGTGGTGACAAAAGATGATTTGACTGTGGGTGGTAAGCACACAATGTAATACACAGATTGCATATTATAGAGATTTACACTTGAAAGCTATATAATTGTATTAGCCAGTGTCACCCCATTTAACAAAATTAATTAATTAATTAATTAATAGATAGGTAGATAAATGAATAAATACAGTCACACAAATATCAAAAAAAGAAAAATGAGTGGAGAATACCAATATAAGAATATATATATATGCAATTTTTGAAGTAAATAGAAAAACAATCACAGCCTGCCTTTTGGAAAGCCATTTTACCATTCAGTAGGTAGATGAATGGAGGAAAATTTATTTTATTGAAAATACTATGCACTATTGCATACATAGTTATATTTCCTTTCAAGTAAAATTGTTGTAACAGACTCATAAAGTAAAACAACAATTTTCCCACCTTGTTGATTTTAATTCTTACTCTTCCACAGACAACAACTTTCATTTCAGTACTTTCTTCTTTCCCATACCCCCTGGTTTTTAACTATCATGTGCGCCATGGACTGATTGTAGCCTCCCCCAAATCCGTAGTTTGAAACCCAATGCCCAATACGATGGTGTCATGCAGTGTGGCTTTGGGAAGTGTTAAGACAGCAGAAGGCTCATAAATGGGGGATTTACTAGGTCTTTCCAGAAGGTATCCAGCCATGTAATATGAAAAATAGAGACATTTATTGAAGAAGATACAAGATACAAGAAACGTACATAGGACAATGACACCTCAGTCCCCTTCAAAGTAGTCACCTTGGGACCTCACGCAGTTCTCCCAATCACCATCATCTGCCCTGTCATATTTTCTGAATCTCATCAATGGTCTAAAATCTCTTCCCTTTGAGTTTAGTGAGTTTAGTTTTGGGAAAAGCCAGAAGACACAGGGTGCTAAATATGGGCTATGGCAGAGCTGAGTCACCTGGATGACTTGAAATTTTGCCAAAAAATTCTGCACAAGATGTGATGCATTAGCAGGCACATTGTCATGATGAAGCTGCCAATCACTAGTTGCCCACAGCTGTGGCCTTCTGAATCACCTAAATAGTTTCTGCAGATTAATGTTCAAGCTTAACACAAAATTTAATGGAGATTCATTGCTTTACTTGTTCACTCATTTTGAATGCAACAGCCACAGAGTACACATGCTCACTGTCATCTACTGCCCCTACTGGCTAGTTCTGTGAAGTCGTCATTGTTCATGCATGTGCATTCCGGTCCACTCTCTTTGGTTGCCAGGTTACATCAATGTCATGCAAACCATTCTCATATTAATAATGGGTCAACTTTTGGGCAAGGCAAGGCAAGGCAAGGCAAGGCAAGGCAAAAGAAAAAGAAAAAGAAAAAGAAAAAGAAAAAGAAAAAGAAAAAGAAATAAAAACAAGACCCCACTTCCCACCCACTAGGATGGCTAGATTCAAAAAGAGAGATAGTAACAAGTTTTGATGAGGTTGTGGAGACATTATGTCCCTCATAACAGTGCTGGTGGAAATATAAAATGGTACAACCACTTTGGAATAGTCTGCAGTTTCACAAAGTATTAAGTACAGAGTAATCAACATATGACCCAGAAATTCCATTCCTAGGTATATACTCAAGATATTTGAAAACATAAATTCACACAAAACATGCATATGAGTGTTCATAACAGCACAGTATAACATTTATAACATAACAGCATAACATTCATGATTGTCAAAAAATAGAAAAAAAACAACTATCCATCAACTGAAGGATAAGTAAAATGTGGTCTATCTATACAGTGGAATAGCTTTCAGGCATAAAAGAAACGAAGTATCAATAGGTGCTGCAATGTGGATAAATAATGTAAAAATTATGCTAACTGAAAGAAGCCAGATACAAAAGACCATATAGTGTGTGATTCTATTTATTGGCAATGTCCAGAACAAACAAATCCACGGACACAGAGAGCAGATTCATGGTTGTCTAGGGTTGGTATGGGGATGGGGGAACTGGGTCCTGATGGCTAAGAGGTTCACAGTTTCTTTTCGGAACAGTGACAATGTTGTGATAAGATTGCACAATTCTGAAAAAACACTAAAATCCATGGAACTGTGTACTTTAAATAGATGAATTGCATGATGTATGAATTACATCTCACGAAAACTCTTTAAAATGACAAAAGAAATCTGCATCCCAAATTGCAAGTCAGATTACTCTTAATGGATCTATTTACGGAGTGACATTATTTATTATTAACATCCATGAAAAGATAGTTTATAAATTCAATATGATAATGGATCTTTTGTCAAGATAATTTCATAATTTCTTATTTCTAGGTAGAGTGTCTTGGAGATTTTGAAGGTCAGGAACAAGATGAATAATAGTTGTCAGGTATTTTATAAAATGCTGTTTAATTTGCATTTGTCTGATGTGTTTTCGTGAATAGACCGGGATTATAGATTTGGGAGAAAAATACCACAGAGGTGATGCTGTCATCTTATTGCATCTTTGCAATGCATGTCATATCAGCATGTCTGATTGCTAGTCTTGTTAAATTGATCATTTGGTGACTGTTGTGTATTATAGGTTTCTCCACTGTAAAGTAGCTTTTCTTCCTCCTTTCCCTACTCTATGCAATATAACTGAGTCAAGAACTCTAGTCTCCTGACCTGACCAGTGTGGCTCAGTTGGTTGGGCACCATCCAGCAAAGCGAAAGTTCACCAGTTCAATTCTGGTCAGGGCACATCCCTCGTTGTCAGTTTGGACCCCATGTGGGACATGTTCCAGAGGCAACTGATAGATGTTCTCTCACACATCAGCGTTTCTCTCCCTTTCTTTTCCTCTCCCTTCCCCTCTCTGTAAAAATAAGTAAATGAAACTTTAAACAAAAAAGAAGTCCAGTCCCTTCTCGGAGGGAGGAGAATTAAGCTCTGCCTCCTAGAGAGAGCTACCAAAGTATTTATGGTTAGGTATTACAGCACCACAGTTAATATTATAGTTAGGGGAGATACATTGAGGCTATGCAGATTTCTGCTTCTTAAAGTGTCCCACACTGATTTTAGCATTTTTCAAAAGACCTTACCTGCAACAATTCTTACTATGGTTTTCTAATGATGATTTTCAACTTCCATTATTATTTTCACACTAACTGGAAATTCTTCTGTGAGAGGAATAGTTTTTTCTTATTCTTCATTTACTTATTCAATTATTTATTTATATCAGTATGTTCACAGGATATTTATTTTATACTTAGGTTTGTAATAAAATATTTATTTGTTGCTTAACTTGTTTCAGTTTTGGACTTTGAGAACTGCTTCAGATTGGTTCTTGTCTCCTTTGAACCATGCTCTTATCTGTCTATCTATCATCTATCTATCTATCTATCTATCTATCTATCTATCTATCATCTATCTATCATCTATCTATCTATCTATCTATCTATCTATC
Organism: Mormoops blainvillei; assembly: GCA_004026545.1. NCBI lineage: Eukaryota > Metazoa > Chordata > Mammalia > Chiroptera > Mormoopidae > Mormoops > Mormoops blainvillei. Next base: position 25,800 of record PVJD01004965.1, read on the forward strand.
TATCTATCTATCTATCTATCATCTATTCCTCACCCAAGGATATATTCATTGATCTTAGAAAGGGAGGAAAGGGAAAGAGAGAGAGAGAAAGAAAAAGAGAGAGGGAGAGAAAGAGAGAGAGAAAGAGACATCAATGTGAGAGAGAAACATCAAACATCAATTAGTCGCCTCCCATGCATGCCCTGTCTGGGGGATCCATTGAACCGGCAACGTAGGTATGTGCCCTGCTCTCGAATGGAACCGGCAACCTTTTGGTGCATGGGACAATGTTCCAATGTTGCCCCACCCATTTTAAATTAAGCACGTCTGTACATTTAAGCACTACAAGATTGCCTCAGACTCTCCTTGTACATACCTGGACCCTAATCCAGCCTTTTACCCTAGAATGAACCACTTCTCTGAAGAGCGCTGTTTTCTTCTATTGTGAATTTTATTTAGTAATCAAGATAAAGACTATAAGAGTATTTGTTGCTATTGAAGTTTCAGAGCTTCTGGATCTAATCAGGACAAAGCTAGGAAATATATCTATGTATAGTAACCTGTATATAAGTACATATTTATTTTATTACTGCTTTAACTATATGAATATTATTATTAATCTCCCCAATATTTCATACTAATATTATTTCACCCCACAGAGTTCATTCAAGGCTTCCCCCTGTTTTCTTTTATTTATTTATTTATTTATTTATCTTTTTAGTTATCAACTTTCTCTGACAGTAAGAAATCCGGCTTTCATTATTACTATTTATTTACCTATTTATTCAATTCTAGTATACATATACATTAGTTTTTAATTGCTAACAATTTTTCCACAGGAAACAAATTTACCAATTAGAGTGTAGTGTGATGTATAGATCTTTTTAAATTGAATTTATTGGTTAGATTGGTTGATAAAATTATGTAGATTTCAAGTGTGTAGTTCCATAATATGCCATCTGTATTTTGTACTGTGTGTTCATCATCCAAAGTCTAGTGTCCTTAAGTCATTTATTCCATTTAATCTCTTCTACCTGCCCCCACTGCTCTTTCTGGTAATCACCATATTGTTGTCTGTGTTTATAAGGGTTTTATTTTTTTCCTTAATCCCTTCACCTGTTTCACCTGGCTCTTCAAGTGCCCCTTTCCTCTGACAATTGTTAGTCAGTTTCTATTTGTTTGTGTATGTTATTCATTAGATTTCACACATAAGTGAAACCATATGGTATTTGCATTTCTCTGACTGGTTTATTTCACTTTGCATAATACCCTGTAGATTCCTCAATGCTGTCTAGAAAGGTAAGATTTCCTTCTTTTTATGGCTGAGTGGTAATCCATTGTGTAAACGGACCACAGCTTTTTTATCTATACATCTGCTGAAGAGCCCTCAGGCAGCTTCCAAATCCTGGCTATTTCAAATAATGCTGTGATGAACATAGGGTGCATGTATTCTTTCAAATCAGTGATTCAGGGTTATTCAGATATATTCCCTCAAGCGGAATTACAGGGTCATAATGCAGTTCCAATTTTAATTTTTGAGGAAACTCTATATTGGTTTCTACAGTGGCTATACCAATCAGCTTTCAGCCAGTGAAACCCTGGACATTTCTCATAGCAATATTTTTTTTCTGTTATATCTCCTTGTGCAAGTGAAACAAAAGAAAAATAAATAGGACCACATCAACTAAAAAGTTTTTTCACAGCAAAGGAACCATCAACGAAATGAAAAGACAACCCACGGTTGGGAGAACATATTTGCCAATGATACATCTGATAAGAGGTTAATATTCAAAATTTATTAGAAACTTCAAATAACACAAAAAATAACAATCCAATTTTTAAAAAATGGGTAAATGACCTAAATAGAGACTTCTCTAAAGAGACATACAGATGGCCAATAGACATATGAAAAGGTGCTCAACATCACTAATCATCAGAGAAATGCAAATTAAAACAACAATGAGATATCCCCTCGCACTTGTCAGAATGGCTATCATCAGTAAATCCACAAATGACAAGTGTTGGCAAGAAGGTGGAGAAAAAGAAACCTTTATGCACTATTGGTGGGAATGAAGTATAGTTCTTTAAGTTTTTTTCCTTACAGTATCCAAGACAAGTTCTGTTACCCAAAATTGCTCATTTCAAGTACCTTTTGCACACTCTCTTAGGTGAGGTTATGTCATATATGTAATATAGTTGAATGTATTTGTTATAATTTGAATTCAATTATTATAAGAATTTTTAATCAATGAAAGTATGGTACATTCAGGTCTCAGATTTCAATACTTAGGTATCTTATTAGAAACAACTATGTGGTGAAAATGAAGGGTCTCAATAGTATAGTTGCACTGATAATGAGGTGATAATGTTATTATTTTGAATCTCAAGAAACACCATGATATATTGCTGCCTCAGTATAGCCACCATATTGACTTACATTGTATTTTGATAGTTTGATGGCTTAGGAAAAAAAAAATGAGATTGAGTGTTCACGGTTTCTCCTGTGTAAGGAGTCTACACAAACTTTAACATCTATAGTGACAAGAAATATATTTTGATTTTGAAATAATAAATGGTTGTTATTCACATAATTTAGTATAATGACATTGCTTTGTGAAACGTAAACCTAAACAGAAACCAAACTGTAGTTGAAGCATGTAATACACACAAAATATCCATAGGCAGATCAAAATTTTCTAGTCTGCCTTGCAATTAGATTGGCTCATTTAACTAGATCTGGTCAACAGACTATGAGAGAAAGTGATTTGTGTCACTTCTGGGCTGATGCATCTAAAAACTTTGTATACATCTTCTATCGTTGTTAAAGAACATTTGATCCAGATGGCATAGCTACCAAAATAAAAAAGCCTGAATTGCTTCAGGCTTTATATAAGCAGCTGGGGAAGCCAATATAAATCATTCGACTAAAAAGAGGTGGTACTATTTGTTTCCTCCTAGAATTACTCAAATAATTGTTTCAGATATTCTCCATGGTGTATATATTAGAATAGAGTGTGAGTGTTATCGCAGCCCTTCATATTGTCCAAGCAGACAAGCTCTCAGTGCTGTGCCATGTGAACATTCTTAAATGCCTTCAGCTAACGGCCACTTAATGTGAAACCCTCTTCAATATTCTCTCTTGAATTAAGTTGTTATGTCTACGAAACTGGAGAGGCAGTTATGTAGCAGAAAATCCTTAGACAGGCATTGTAGAATGACAAATTTGACCTTGTGCTCTTCTCCAGCAATTAGTATTTATGGGTCTTTGACCAAAGATGTAAATCTTACTTGACAATGTTTTTGAGGATTAGACATAATAGATATATAAAATTACTTTGACCTTGTAAGTAATTTTTATTTTATTTACTCTAATTCTGATTCATATTTTCACTCATATGTCAGAATAAGGCAATTGGCCAATTTTTTTTAGCTCCAAATCATTTACTTTACCAGGTATGGGTTTACCTAGCATAACAAAAGCTGAAATATCCATTTCTTTCACGGTAGACAGATCAAGGTAAAATTCACAGTAGATGACCACAGTCTGATTTCACCTGAGTATGGCAACAGTCTTGGGTAGGCATGGGGATCAAGTGCTCTAAAAATTCAAGGGTCTCAAATGGCAAGTTATTACCTAAGTAATAATTACTATCACCTGTATTATTATTTAGAGATTTATGGGCCATCAGGTTATATATACTTATTTGATTATTACAGTTTTGTGAAATGTTATCAATGTTGTTCAGTATTAAAATTAAAACAATCCAAGGTCTATCATAATTAAACAGTGAGACCTGGTCTTCTGACTCCAGAACCAGCACCTCCTTGGGCCATGCCATTCCTCTAAGGAAAAAAAAATATGGTTGGTCATATAACTCTTTAAAACATTTGCTTAAGGCCAATCATACATTTTTCTCCAGAGGGACAGTCAATCAATAAGTATAGATGATAGATGGATAGATAGATGATGAGATAGATAGATGATAGATAGATAATCATGTACTGAATATATGATTGTTGAGAACCACCTAACTCTCCATCCTTCATTCTGGTCTTTAGAAGGACAGTCAAATAGGCATGTGATGAAACATGCAAATTATGACTTACAAGCATTTTTGGAAGTCACAGGATAACCAGTCCTTTATAGCACAGTAAACTCTGGAATATATATCTATATCACTTAGAGAAGCAATTGGTACATAGGAAGATCAGAACATATCAGTTATGTTTATTATGAGTATACTCATAATTTTTAAGGATATATTTGGTTTGCTAATTTGTCCTTTATATCCCTTTCGAGTGTAATAAAAATGATATGGGAGAACTAGCTAGTTAAATAAATGGAGATTTAGTATAGATTTTTTTTTCTTATGACTAAAGCCCTCCCTATTGGTAAGAAAGCTTTACATCCATCTTCTTTAGCTTAAGAGCTTTTGGCTATAACCATGATTTATGATCTACAATAGAACAGTAGCCAATATTTGAAAACAGCTGCACTTGAGCCATCTGTTTATGCCTAAATACCAGATGCTATATATGTTGAAAATTTATATTTACTGAAATTGCTTAATACATGTACTTAGCCCACTTACAATGCTGCAGCTAACAAAAAACATAGGCTTGAGATGTTCTTGAATCATGGATGGATTAAATGCATCCCATCATATCTCTCAGGACATTGAACATAATGCCCTGACAGGTTAATAACAACAATGGAATAGAACTTTTTTTTAAGCACCTACAGGTTTGTGGCTGAGGAAAATAATTGGATTCTGTGATTAGGTAAATTGTGCCTCAACAGAGAAAAAACAAACAAGGAGATTGTTTTACCAAAATGCAGAAGACTGCCTTACCAAAAGCCATAAAACTGATATCACTGATAAACATTTCAATATGTTAATAAACACTGTGTGTGGGGTGGTGGGGAGAGGTTGTTTTAGATATATTGTAATTTCAAAAGATTCTTTATCATGGTAATGACAATGAGTATTCTTAGAGGAAATAAAAAGAACTATCTAACTTTCCCTATTTTGTCACACATATTTGACCACACAGTTCATTTCAAATTTATACCATGCTGAGTAAGATATGGTAAAATGTTAGATATAACCACATAACTATATATCTCTCTATCTATCTATCTATATATCTATCTGTATCTATAGTTACCCGCCTGACTATCTACCTAGGTAACTTGGTGTTATATGTGGGAGGCAGGCATCTCCCGGACTTTAAATAAATATGAAGTTAATCTGCATTACCTAAAGTGTAGTTTAATCTTTGCAAGGCTCTAGTACAGTGATCTCCAATCACGGCCCTCCGAGATCACCGAACAACGTCCTTCCTTCCCGTGCTTCACTCTGTGGGCGCATGCGTGTGTGGTGTGATGAGCACGCACACACTGACCTTTTTCTATATATTCTAGGTTCAAGGATTTTGATTACACAGAATTAAAAACAGGTAAAGTGCCCTGAATAAATTTAGAAGTACTTTATTTTAATATAAAAATTGCAAGAAATAAACTTGAAAATCATTTTATTTCAAGCCTTATGGGCTAAAAATGAGAAGAGGTAATATATAAACCTGCTAACTTTTATACAGTCAATGCCACGTTCAGAAAAAGCCAGGGGAAACCACTCCATCTAAAGTTCCTCAACTCTGATCCATTTTTGTCATCCCCTTTCCTCCCAAGATATTTCACTTCCAATTGGATAGAGAACAAAACAACATATAACCAGGAAAATAACTTGTTTAGCCTTTCTTCAGTTGTGTGGCTGACAAATAAAAAGTGCAAATATATGATTCATATTTTCAGAACAGGATTTTTCCCAAGTTGAAAGAGATATGAATAAAATGAAATAAAAATTATATTTACATTTTAAAAATCCATGTTCAATCTGTTAAAACAAATACAGATAAGAAGGACATGAATGCACGTTTATGTTTTATACAGTTGTTTCTTTCAGGAAAATAAAAATTCCTGAAACCTCCGTTTCTCGATGGCACCACAGTGAATTTCCTCACAGTCGCTAACACGGAAAGCGGGACTCTGAGCCGTCACTCTGCCGTTTGGCTGTTGGCGCTGTCGCTGTGACGGCAGCTGAACTTGACACCATTTGTTTTCAAAGTGATGCCTTCCATGCAGCTAACTGGCTCAGACTCGGCTTTCCTGCTGTATTAATGTGTTTATACAAAAATCTCTCTTAATGTGGTTGTGTTGAATATTTCAAGTGTCAGATTATAGGCATTTATAAATGGACCAAAAAATAAAAACATTGCATCATGTAGAGTATGACACGTAAAAAATATAGAAACCTGATGCTAAAATACTCTATTGTAACATCAGATACATGGCACTGATTTTTATATATCAAAGCAGCGTATTACTGAGATATTTCAGGGGAAGTGACAGTGCCATGGCGATGGAAACGTTACTCATATCAGAGAAGGAGTATGTTACCCCAGAAGTCAGAGCCTACATGGCATTTTCATCGGCTCTTAAGTGTCAGAAACCAATCTGAGATATTGAACTAAGTAATGAGATATCTTCTTTGCTGACTTTAGTAAGATTTAAATATATCCTTGGTAAAAAAAAAATCAGTCCCTTCAGAGAGCAAAGAATATTGGCTCAAATGTTAAGGTGTGAATACAGAAAATACATTGATAACTGGCCCAGTACACTAGCATAGATGCTTCCATGAAAACTGATTTTTCTGTTTGTCCCTGTAAGTCTAACTTGGGAAATCTCTTAGAAGATGAATAATGGTGGAGACTTTGTGCTCTGGGAGAATCTGGCTTTTAACTATTTCCTAAAAGATTAGTGAAAGATACTGTAGCAAGCAATAGAGAAAGCTAACCCATTCAGCAAATAACCAACAGTGTATCTGCTGTGCCTTCCTACTAAAAGTGACATGAAGAGTTTTTTTTTTTTTTCTTTTTCTTTGATGAAAGAGAGAAGTGGTACTCACATGCTAGAGCTTGGGTAAATATCCAAGAAAATGTTTAAAAATACACACACACACTCTGATCATAATATCAGCATCACTACAACCCTCTCTAGTCAACATTTCCATGTTTACACTTTGAGAATATTTGGGGGAAGTCAAGCCTATGATACTGCCCTTGTAGCCCAAAACAAGAATGCATCTAGAACAAACTTCTATTTTCAAGTGGAGCTGTGTGCCTGACTACAGACTGTACACAGTACACACACAGAATATAATCAATATTAGTAATCCTAAGAAAACTAAATACTTAGTATTTACAAAGTACCATTTGCTGTTCTCCGTGCTTAACTTCTAATGATTTATTATACTCTAACTATGGCTTTATGAGGCCGGTGCTACCATTGTCTTCATGATGCAGATGTGAAATTGGAACTACAGTTGCGTTTGGTCACTGCTGAAGGTCACACAGCTAATATGCAGAGAAACTGGAATCTTGATTCAAACTTTGGCTCTGTACTTCAACCATTATATCACATGCTTCTCCATTCTTGTGCCTGCCCTTCCACTACTTTTATTTCCTTTATTACTACTAGAAGTAACAGATATTGTGGAAAGTCATTAATCATAATATAATCCCTGTTTACAAAGAGGTTAAAATCCTGCAGGGATACAGATAATTAAGCAAAATACAATGGGAACAAAATTATGTGTTAGAATATATTTCACTATTAACAACTGCAAAAGGGGAAATTATTTGTTAACATTTATGAATGTTACAAGAAAACTGTGAGTTCTAACTAAGAATTCATCATAGAAAAGAAATATTACATAGAGGGGTTTCAAAGTGTAATGATGAGAAAGAATAAAGTTGCTGTCCTGTACCTGACCAGATTAGATCATCAAATAAGCCACTTATGTATGCTTTAAACATTTACTCCTGACAAAAACTCTATGATGAGGAGATTACTATTTAAATGATTAAGTATTACTCCCATGGTCATATGGATTTGAATTTATGAAGTCAGAACTGATACAGAAATTCCAACAGTTTCAGTGATAAAATTGAGACCTTAGGTAGGCTTTGGGGAGACAAAAGGAAAGAAAAATATCACAAACACACACAAATGTGGAGAAATAATCTTTAGTACATGTTGTCTGACTCTATGAGATGGGCCACATTGATCTTAACAGTGGCTTTAGATGCCCTAATTGCACCCAAGATTTGAAGAGAACTGGTTTGACATTACTACAAATACGGCTCATGGCAAATGTGGGAGTTAAAGCTGCAATGAGATATCTATGTTATTTGCAAGTAATTATTTGGAAACAAAGTATTATGCACACAATTGAAGGCAATGGAGAGCCCATTTTTCCAACTTGTACAAAAAAATGTCTCAAAGAATACCTAGTCTAAGGCAAGTAGATGAATTTGAAAAACCTGGAAGGAATTTAGATGTAAGTAAATCCATTCAGTCTACACTTAAGAAACATAGAGATGACAAACGCCTTTCCCAAGGTCACCATTAATCAATGGCAGAATCCTAGGAATAAGTTATCTCTTTCTTTATCATGCACCAGGCCTTCTCTGCAATGGGATCAACCACAGTACTCTGCCTTGTAAAACTTCCTGGAAGCTTAGATATTTTTTTTTTTTTCTATCTGTACTATTTGACAGTCAGACTGATTCAAGTTGTGTAGGACTCTGATATCCTAGTAATTCCCACCATAAAAATGGGCTTTGATTATTCTGGAAATTTGTAGATACACCGACAGCAGCTGTAGGAATATTTTGGTGTAATTCGGAAGATCATGAAGCAAGAGTGACTCAGGTAAAGTGGATTTTCAGCATAGTTTTCACTACTCACCTGCTGGGTTGCCTTTGGAAGTAAGACCCCAGTGGGCAAGTAATTTCTTAGTTGCCAGGCAAATGAATGCGTGAGAATGGTGGTATCTGTTCATGTACTTTATTTTGTAATTGAAACCCATCAGTTACCATAATTTGTTTATTATTTGGGTAATAGCTCTTGTCAATATACAATTTGATTACCTAGCAAAATATTTTAACATTTATATATCATATGTTAGTCTTTATTTTAACTATATTACTCATTGTTTTCTCTTACAGAAGACAATATCATAAAGTCATTATTTCAGACACTGAGTTAAGATATTAGCAGACAAGTAAGTTTGCTTTTGAGCTTACTGATATTAAGAGCTATGTGTACAGAATGGAATGACCAGTCTGGAAGTTTGTCTTTTTTAAACCAAATTTCTTACTTTAAGATTATTTTTCCTTTTCTGTCACTTCTACTTTTCCTTTCGCTATCATGTCTGTATACACCCTAGTATTCAAAAACCTATAAATACAATGACAAACACTATATAAATGCATTTAATGATATGTAATTACAAAAAAAAAACCTTTCTTCACCTGGAAACTTTATAACCTCACCCTTTCCTATCATCTTCATAAGCATCATTGCAATTAACAGGCATCCAAATTCTGGCTAAAGTTTTAAGTAACTAACCAAGAAGGGAAGCCCTTGTTGAAGGAAACAAAATATTTTCCTTACAAATAGCTCTTCTGTGGAAATATCTCTCCTCTTTAGGAAACTGTAATAATCAAAAAATCATCTTGCTGGCAAAGAGCACTTCAGGGCTGGAATAGACAGTGTTCTTTGATCAGCTGTTGGTAGACAGCTGTGAAATAAGTGTAATAATTTTTTGAAAACTTAAATTAGCATGGTTAGTCAAAATTGGTTAAACATAAAGCTTTAGTTGAAACAATTTTCTCATTTACTTATAAGACTCTCTACATAAAGTTTTATCCTTGAGAAGAAAGGATAACTCATTAAAAATCCTTTTTTATTAAATTCGACAAACTAATACATAGGTTTTTATTAAACCATGTTTATAAATTTGTATTTTAATTATGTAGTTAAAAAAACTGTCTAAACTGGTTTAGTGCACATGGTATTTATTCATTTATTACCAGAAAAAATAACTTATGTCCCCTTCATTAATCACCATACAACTGTATCCAACCCCTACACAAGGCACATATAATTCCAAATTTCACATACCAATAAATATAAGCTATAAAAATGAGATCAATAGAAGTTCTGGAGTTGAGAAGTATCATAATTGAAATGAAAAAGTCATTAGAGGATCTCAACAACAGTTTTGGGAAGACAATGAAATATTCAGAAAACTTAAAGACAGTTCCACGGAGATTGTTTAGTATAAGAATGATAAAAAAGAAGAAGAAAAATAAGCAGAATCTCAAATACCGATGGAACACCATCAAATGTACCACTATATTCATAATTAGATCACAGAAAGAGATGAGAGAATGAGTAAGAAAAATATTTGAAGAAATAAAGGCTGAAAATATCAAATTTGGTGAAAAGGATTAATGTGCATCTACAAGAAGTGCAATGAACTCCAAGAAGGAAAAACTCAGAGGTTCATACCTGGACCATCACACTCAAACTGCTAATTTTCACAGCAAAGACAGTATCTTAAAAGCAGCAGGAGAGAAAGAACTCAACTGCATAAAGACTAGGGAAGGCTGCTGGTGGGAATGCAAAAATGATACAGCCAGGTTGGGAGACAGTTCCATGGTTTCTTACAAAACTAAACATCATCCTACCGTATGATCCTGCAATTGCAGTCTTTGGTACTTACCCAAAAGAGCTGAAAACTTATGTCCATGTAAAAACCAGCACACAGTAGTTTGTACCAGATTTTCATAAAATTAACAATACCTGGAAACAAATGAGATGTTTTAAAGTAGGTGAGTGGATAAATTGTGGTACATACAGGCAATAGAATAATACTCAGGACTAAAAATGTATGAACTATCAAGCTACAAAAAGACATGGAGGGATCTTAAATGAATATTACTAATAAAGGAAAGAAGCCAATCTGGAGAGGCTATATAATGTACAAGCCCAATAACATGGCATTCTGGGAAAGGCAAAACTATGGAGACAGTAAAAAGATCAGTGGTTCCCAGTGGTGAGGGGTCAGAGTAGGGATGAATAGGTAGAACACAGAGGAATTTTAGGACAGTGAAAATGCTTTTATAATACCATAATAATAGGTCATTATACATTTGTGCAAACTCTTAAGGATGTGCAGCACTAAGTATGGACTCTAATATAAATTATACACTTGAGTGATTATGACTTGTCAGTGTAGAGTCATCAATTATACCAAATATACCACTCCGCTGGGAGATGGGGGAGGCTCTACATGTATGTGAGCAAAGAGTTATCAGAAGTCTCTATACCTTCACCTCAGTTTTGCTGTAAACCTAAAACTGCTTTTAAAAATAAAGTCTTTAAAAAATCTGGGGAGAGCATAGGGCTACATAGGAACAAAGGTTTAGTATATTAACTGAATTAGTTTGTTAGGGCTGTCTTATTAAGTACCACAGACAAGGTGATATTTAACAAATTAAACGAGATATTTATTGTTTCACACTTCTGGAGGCTAGAAATCCAAATCAAGGTATGGTCAGGCTTGGCTGTTTCTGGACGCTATAAGGGAAGGACCTGTTCTAGGTCTCTCTCCTTGGCTTATAGATGACATCTTCCCCTACGTCTCTTTCTGTTGTCTTCACCATACGGAAATTTGTGTCCACGTTGTTCCTTTTCATAAAGGTACCAGTTATATTAGTGTAGGGCTTACCCTGATAATATAACTTTAGTTTGATTACTTCTTATCTCCAAATAAAACTCCATTTTAAAATCCAAGGGTTTGGGGCTTCCACATATAAATGTAAGGAGCAGGACAGGAGTGCAATTCAATGTATAACACTATTGAAATTAAATTAATATGAATACAAACCGATTGTTATAGTTTATTACAAAAATAACTTAAAAAGTAAAACAAAGAGAGGAAATTAAAAGGAGACACTAAAAATATATTTTTAACACAAAATATGGTGATGATGGAGGAATAATAGAATACAAAAAGATATAACACATATATAAAGCAGAACAAAATTGCAGGCGTACTCTACCTTATTAATTATTACAGTAATAAATGTAAATAGATTAGCAATCTAATTAAATGAATTAGCATTTTAATTGGAAGACAGACATTGGCAGAGCAGTTTAGAACATGATCCAACTATATGCTGTCTGCAAGAGACACAGTGCACATTCAAAGGCACAATAGGTTGAAAATAAAGGAGAGAAAAAAGAGATAACATACACACAGTATCCAAAGGAGAGTTGTAATGGCTACAATAGTATCAGACAAAATAGAGCTTAAGGCAAGTGTATTTACTGACAAAGAAGGATATTTTATGACATAAGCACTACCCTATCAAGAAAATGTAAGAACTATAATCATATTTACAACACACTGGATAAAGACTCTCAAAATATATTAATTTAAAACAGACAAAGTTGAAAAGGGAAATAGACAATTCAATAATAATAGAGACCTCAACACCTTACCATTAATAATGGACAGGGCAACTGGAAAAAGATCAACAAGGAAATAAAAGATCAGATCAACAATTTAAACCAAGTTGGCCTAGCATACATCTATAAAACAATCCTTTCTACAATAGAATAATATATATTTTTCAAAAGTGAACATGAGACATTATTCTGATAGACCATATAGGAGCTCATGAAACAAACCACAATTAGGTTTAGAAGGATTGATCTCACACAAATAATGTTCTCCAATCTCAATGGAATTAATTTAGAAATCAATAAAAGACAAAGAAAAAAAGAGAAAAGATTCAAACTACTGAATCCAGAATAAAATAAAAGGTATTATTAGCAACCTTACAGAAATAAAAAAAAAGATTATAAAGAAATGCTATCCACAATCACATGCAAAAAAATTGTATAATCTAGATGACTTGAATAAATTCCTAGAAACATACAAACAACCAAAGTTAACTCAAAAAAGGAGAGAAAATTTAATAAACTTACAAGTAAGGAGATTAAAATAATAATTTAAAAAATAGATAACTTGAATCTCATGAAAATTAAAAAAATTGTACATCAAAGGATGCTACCAAGAAAATTAAATGATTGTAAATAGGAAAAAAAATATTTGTAACTCATATATCTGATAAGGAACTTTTATCCAGAACTCTTTGAATTCAACTACACAATGACAGAGAACCCGATGATAACATAGGCAAAGGAATTAAATAGACATTTCTCCAGAGAAGATAAACTTATGGGTAATAAGACATTAAAAATGCTGATCATTAGTCAGTAGAAAACTTCAAGTCAAAACCACAATCAGCGACTACTTCACAGCCAATAAGATAGTCATCATTGAAAAAAAGGGTAAATAAAGTGTTGGCAAGGAAATGGACAAATTAGAACTTTCATACATTGCTGATAGTAGTGTAAAATAGTGCAAATAGTGTGAAAAACAGTTGGGCAATTCCTCAAAGACTTACACATAGAATTACCATGTGGCCTATCAGTTCCACCCCTATATATATCTAAAAGAGCTGAAAATACGTACTCCAACACTTGTAGGCAAAATATCTGTTCGTAACTCCCAATAGCCACAAGGTGGAAACTCATAAAGCTTCCCCTTCCCCTCCAGCAATGACTGAGGGATAAAAAAGGTAAAAACATGTGGATTATATTGATGTGATATTTATAACCTGTCAACATTTAATTTTGAATCCATTTTCCAATAGTTAGGTAGTTATCCATTAAAAGATCTCTGCAAATGGAAAGCTGGAATAAACTTTAAAAGAAAAGTATTTTTTATTTAAAATATTTCAGGAGATTTTTAGGAATAATGACATAATCTGAAGTTCCTATGATTAGTTATGCTTAGCTCTGCAGCAGAGAAAATTAATTCTAATCATGAAGTTTATTGCCTCCATTGAGTTAGATAATGGAAATTGAAGAAGTTGTCCCACTTGTGAGTTCAAGTATTTAGAAAAAAATTAGTATGTGTGGAGTAAGTGATTAATTGTGTGCAGTATGTAATTGTGTGCACTTATACACTATTCTGTCTTTTTCTTATATGTGAATTGCTCGGCCCATTGATTTCGTACAACTTTCTTCCAGAAAATTCTGTTTTACAATGGGTGAAAACTATACTTTTAAAATTCTGTAACTACTCTATAATTATCTAAATTAGAAAAGATTGTATTACACATTATGAGTACTATCCATAATTAATTAGCAGCTGATTTTGACTCATAATCAAGGTCTAATTTAGATAACAGAGTTTAAAAAGATATAATTTCCAAAAAACTTTTCAGATGACTTCATATTTAAGATTTTATCAAATAAGATGTTTATGTATAATAAATTCAGGAATCAATATTTTCCACACATGACTCTTTGTTTAAAGGCATTATTTTATAACAGGTTGCCACAATGAATGGAGTTGGCTTAATAATAAATATTCTCACATAGACATTTATGTATATGTAATAAATTTCCTTAGGGGAAAAACATTCAGATTCCAAAATGATACTAAATTTAGGAAATGGAAAAAATTATTTCATAGGCATGAAAGCAGAATAAAGAACACTTTTTTGTTGTTTGGTAACTTTCAAACTAGGGTAAATATCTATAATGAAGTACAATGTTGTTGATTGTCACAATAATGTTACTTAGGGTTGGTGACTGATTCATACTAGACAACTCGACAACTCAATTGTTCCTAAATCTTGGTTTTCCCAGACAGCCCCGGTTTGCACATTTTGCTCCAGCGTAATTATTTAGAGCTCCCAATCTTACTCTCATGCTTCAGATAATAATTTACACTCTCCAGGTGTAAATTTATATAACTTAGAAAGGGACTAGTGAGGCCTCTAATGCCAGTGACAAAATAACCATAGAATTGTCACAGAGCTTCATTTACATTGATTTTTTTTTTCATTATATTTAAGTGTTTCAAAACATCCTTAGTTTTATTTTCAGGACTCTGTTGTCTCACCTATTGGCAGCAATAATTCCTACTGCAAAATAAAAAATAAGTTGTCTCTTAAAAATGTTTAAAAGATAAACCTGGGCCCTGACCAGTGTAGCTCAATTCTTTGGGTGTCATTTGCAAAAACAAAAGGTCACAGATTTGATTCCTGATCAAGACACATGCCTGGGTTGTGGTTGGTCCCCAGCTAGGGTGTGTGCAGGAGGAAATCAATCAGTGCTTCTCTCTCAATTGATATTCCTTTCCCTTTCTTCCTCCCTCCCTTTCCCTCTCTCTAAATGAATAAATAATTAAAAAATAAATAAGTAAATTAATTTGATATAATTTGAACAGAGCCTGAAAAAGAGAGTCTACAGAAAAATCAATCTTTTTAGATAATTTTGTTTAATATCAGCCCTCTCCTTTCGAGCTTCTGCTTCAGAACATCGGTGTTCTGTTTGGAATGAAACGTGAAGAGATAATTGTAAATCTCTATAGCACTTTTTTTCCCCATTTCTTTCTGAATTTTCAGTAACACATTGAACATTTCTACTTATATGGACATCTAGATCATTAAATTGAATTTTCCTGGTAAAACAGGTCCTTTCCTGTGGGAGGATGCTGTCCTTGAGGAAGTGGGTGTGCGTCTTGTTTTACTTCGTAGGAGTGATCTGGCATCTCTTCCTGTCGTAGCATGTTTTCCTTAATAATGTGCCTATGAGAATATATTTGAAATGTGGTTATATGTAAGACATTTAATTTAGTAAATTAAAAATAGAGGCCATATGATACTCTAAAAAAAATGTGCTCTTGGTATCATCAAATTTTTCTTTTGTGGCCTGAAATTTTCATTCTTTAATTCTCCTTGTGTCATTATACCCAGACTCTTATTGCCCTCTGCTAATTCAATTTCCTGAAACCTCAATTTATAGAGTACGAATTCCATTTCTAGTTATGGCTTGCACATACTGTAAAAGCAAACCTTAAAAGGAGAAGAGCCAATAGTTTAAATATTGAAATATTAGGATTCAATAACATAATAAATATATACTTACAAACTCTAACAAGTATTCTGTATAATTTAGATGTGAACTTTTCAAAAATTATTCTGCACTTCTGAATTAATGATCATAGGAAAATTAAGGTTAATGGTATTCTGGAAATAAAGCCATTTGTGTTTGGTTAAGCTATTAATCCTATGATGTGTTTAAATTGGTACTTTAATTCTACTGATTTGACTTTGAAACCAAATAGGAAACATTAAGAACAGAAGGTTAAAGGGCAGTCTTCGAAATGTGTTCCTGCTAATATAAATGTTTGCATTGCCCTTAGCTTTTTATCCTGTGTAATATATACCAAAAGGTACATATTTTCATGCTCAGTGCTTCAGATATTAAAGTGACACTTTAATCACACTAGATTAATCATGCCATTGTAGCCATAACTTCTTTTATAATTCTCAGATATATATACTCTAAGTTTTAAACTGTTAGAAACAAAAAAATTACTCTTTTTAAGCATTGAAAATATTTACTAGATGTCTTCATATTTATGTTAGAATGATAGGCCACCTGCATATTCTCCCCTTAAAAACTTCTCAGTGATGACTTTATAAACTTTAACAAGATGATATTCTTTTAATTAATGACTATATTTATCTTGGGTAGTAAGGTGTTGGATTCTCATTTAACCTAACAGGCATAAAATAGGCTTACCAGGAAAATAATTCTGGTGTATTGGAACTTACCCCATATTTTTGTATAATTAAAGAAAGATTTCTAGATTTATACTAGCTAAATAGGTGGTATGGAATTATTTTAGTGAAGGCTATTTGGAACTGATAAGTCCTCTAAATAGGTTATTAAAGCTCAAGTAAAGACAAGGATATTAATCTAAATAGCCTTTCTATTCACTCCAAATGAAAAATATGAGAAAAATTACAAAAAATTGTAATTAATATTTTAAGTAGATAATTAGCCACTGCTCTGAGAAACAGACACCTCATTTTCCCTTCATGTTGGCTTAACACCAAAATATTTTCAGGTTAATTACCCTAAATGATCATGCTTCCTATACATTACAGATTATTTATTTAATGCCATTACATTTCAAGTTAAAAATTTAAAAAACACTTTCATTTCTTATATGACATGTCTCTATCTGAAGTGATGAACACTTTTAAAGTCTTAGAGAAAATATAGTTCAATATTTGGTTCTATATTTGATTTCTTCATTCTCTAATTTTGTTCACTCCTTTTACCAACATTCAATCATAATTGTTATCCTTACTACCAATGTACTTAAACTGAATTCATTACATAAAGTTGTGCTGATATCAAAAAGCACAATAAAATTGAACAATCTGTCACCTCCCAGAAACTGTACATCTCTGTTAATCAAGGGAATATCCAAGAAAATCTCAAACATGCAAATAAATATGACCATGAATGCCTTAAAATGTCTGAAATTTTGAGAGTAGAAATAAGAAACACTGGTTTTTATTGATAAGAAAATGATTTCATATCAATACATCGAAATATTGGCAACAAAATGTTTATATAGCAGTTGTGACTTTAAATTTTAATAATTTTATTTCTTTTTATGTGATTATAAACTAAAATGTCTACATGGGAGATATGGAAAATTAATATCAGCATTAAAATGTAACAGGAATTAGTGTCTTGACAGAACAATACATTTTGCACCCTGAACTTACACAATGTTATCTGTCAATTATATCTCAATTAAGAAAAAGAGAGTATAAATTAGATAGTGCTTGGCATAGTTATTTCACATCTTAGTTATCCTATGAATATTACTTTATATAAAATATTTTTTTCAGACAAAATCCCAGTTTATCCTTGTACTGTCTTTACTATACTAATAGAATATTTGATTCCAATAAATATCATTCTGTAATGTTACCTACACTTTTGATCAGCAGCCTTCACCCAGCCATGGTTAACCATGCCAAGGCTGTGTTCTCTCTTGCCTGCTCCAGTTAAGACTCAAAATGTCTATTCAGGTCTGCAGCAAAACCTTTTTGTCACTCTAACATCTAATTTTTGGCTTATTTTCCATGAAGAGAGAAAACATTGTATATAAATGTGTATTGATGCAAAATGACATTATTATTTCCAAGGACACTATTATTTATATTTCTAAAAAATTCTAACTGTTCTCATTTTAGTGTTCAGTGTTGAACACGGTATTAGTTCTTTATTTCCCACAATTAGAACATTTTGTAGCTTCAAACTCCAATTTCATTGTTTTTTTTTAAATATATTTTTACTTTTAATTTATCAGAATGAGCTATTCCCTAGCCCCCAAGTCATTCTTATAATTGGGTAGAATGTCTTATTATGTGACCTGTTTTCTCTTTGTGAATATCTGCTTAAGCAATGTTGCTTTTATCATTTCCTTTGATAGGGTCCTTTCTTTTTATACATTTTTTCTGAATCTACAGAAGCAATAAAGCCTCTTTCTTTAGCTAACTAAATTTATCATTGATGTCCTGATGTTTTAATTCTGAATCCTGTTTCAAGTGAAGGAAAATAATAGTTCCATTTCATATTTGGAGGGCACTTCAGAATTCCAAAATATTTTCACTGGAACATTCAAAACAACCTGGAGATGTATCTGTATCTGTATCTGTATCTGTATCTGTATCTGTATCTGTATCTGTATCTATATCTGTCCTTTCTCATATTGTTTTACCAATGTCATAGCAAAGCCCAGAAATATTAGGTGCCGTTCTCGTTACCTCAGAAATCCTCATCCTTCTCACTGATGCAGTAAAGAATTACAGGTCAGTGAGGTTATTAGCATGCAAGCAAAGTTTATTAACGCTATGTTCTAATGGGAGAGCAAAAGCAAGGGTGGCAAGAACAAGGTGGTCCGAGGCCTGCTGGCCAGAGGCTGGCTGGCCACGAGCCCCCTGTGCGGCAAGAGAGCCATGAGGCAAAGAGAAGGGAGCAAGTTCTTTGTTTCGGGGACTTACATAGTTGGCGGGATGGGGGTGAGGGAGTTAAGAGTTACATATTGATTGGTAAAGGCGGTACCAACTTTCCCCAGGGAGATGTGACTACCCAAACATAGGTATGGGTGGGGGACTGTTAGCCCGAATTCTTATTTTGCTCTAGACTCTATTTATTCATTTTGCATACGTAATGGGAGGCAGGCAGTTAACCAAAGTTATTTACGGGTTTTTTCTCTGTAGACTCCTCCCCTTCCCTCTTCCAGGTTTTGGAATGAATACACAGTCTCAAGGTTTTCCTTTTTCCAGCTATTGGAGATGATACACACAGACTTTCAAGGGCTCCTCACCCCTTGTGCTAGCTATCGCCTTGTTTGGAATGCCTGGCAGCCTCGTTGAACCAGGCTCAGGACTACTGGATCACAGGAGAGGCGTGTCTTCCTTTGCTTTTAACCTGCTGTTTTAAGTTCTTTGTTACATTGCATAGTGAGAGGCCCTGCCTCTATTTCCCCTCTGGCCACTCATTGGAGGCTGCCCCCTGTTAAAAGGTGTTGCCTGGCAACCAGGACGCTACCTGCTGGCCAGCAACAACAGCGCAGCCTCAGGGTTCCTCCAGTGCTCTATGTCCTGCAACATTCCCATGGCCTCTATGCTAAAGTGAGTTATTGTTACTCCACCTCCAGTATGCTTTCCTGCCAACCAAACCTGAAAGCTCAAAACAAAACTAAACAAACAAAAACATGCAATATGCAAAGAGTTTAAAGTACTTAAACTAGGTGTAAGTCAAGGTTGCTTCTAACTATAAGATTGTATAATTACAACTGGGTCTAGAGAAAATGAGAAAAATATGCCAGAGCTTATTACTTAATTATTCCTTGTTTTATCTTGGTCTTTCCTAGTTCTTTCCTATACTCATCTCCTTTTCTTCTTTCTCACCTGAGAGCCAAGGGCGAAATCTGTAAACATCAAAGGGGTCACACTCTGTGTGGTAACGAACTGCACACTGCCATTCTCCCACAAGGAGGCCTGGATACTTAGTTTTAAATAACAGCCATGAGGTTTTGATACTTTAAATGGAAAGTCTGTGGGAATTTGTGTCTGCTTTTCTACAGTGATTGCAACATTTATGGGGCACACTAAACTGGAATCCAGGGCATGGTGTTTCTGCTATACCTGGATCTTAGTAGACGTTAGGCTATGTTTAACATTTTCTATCTGTCATGATGTAGCAACTCATTACATTTGCACAAGATAAGAGAACATTGGGTGCATGAAGCTCTTTACCTTTGTACTTTTGAAAGAAAGGTCATAATGTTAGAAGTCCATTTGGGTAGTATGAGTAAAATTGAATTTGTAATACTTGGTTTTTAGACTCCATTACTCCCAGAAGATTAATAATAAGCACCACATTTTTTATGACGTCTCCAAATGCATGACTATGCAAGCCAATCACATTGTTCATGAGTATGGGTTTACAGATGGTTTTTCTTATTATAATTTTAAATGAATATATTTATCATCCTTTTGTTTTATTTATATAAACAAAAGTAGATGAATAAGCCAAAGGGGTTTGGAGTCATTATAAGCAGAAAATACAGATGGCAAAAAATGGCACAAACTTGAAGCTATTATAAATTGAATAGCATAGGTCAGACTTTCAAACTAAAGAATTTGGTTCCCCAGCTGACCAATGAAATTTTAAGTCATTACCAACAAAACAAATTCCAGTGTCTTTTATACAGTGACAGCTCTGTAGAAAAATGCATTTTAGTGCCAAAGTTACTGTTTGATGATGCTTAAAATATACCTACATTAACTTTTTAAGATCTGAGAATGTTAATGATTTTGCAATAACTTGTAATTTTTGTGTTGGAGAAAAATTACATAGATGCAACTTCATTCTCTGGCCATAACCATGTTATAATTATGACTGTATCTGTAATTTTACCTGTAGACTTTCCTAGCAAGAAGACCACTGGGTAATCTTCTAAGTGTATAATAAATTTAAATCTCCCTATTCAATACACATATGCCAAAACAAGATTATCTTGAGCTCATGAAATAGTCATATTTTTTAAAGAAAGCATGAAAAGCACATAATATAGAAAAAAGATTTAGAAAGTAGTTGTCATAACCAGTCAGTAATTTGAAAAATAAGGAAACGACATATACCAATTTGATTTGCAATGCTATAGTTCTTGATTATCAGTGTTCTGTGCTGACTTACCATGAGAGGTGAGCAGGCACAGAAACCTCAGACATATTCTGTATCAAATCAGAGGTCTTGAAAAACCTGTGACAAGCAAAAAATACACCAGACATTGATTTATGATTTATTTTTCCTGAACCAAGATCCTGATGATATCTAATTGTCTCGCTAAGGTTTAAGAGTAATCCTAGGATCAAAGCAAACTTCCTCTACCTCACCCTTTGGCAGTGCACAAATGTAAAAATTTAAGAAGAAATTGGATGTGGTGGCAATTGAAACTATGTTCTTATTGTATCATACTTTACTAAATAGTCAGCATTGTTATTTTCTTTATGTAATTAATGAAACAAACCTGGAAATTTGTGGAAGCAAGTTTTATAAGGTAGACATACATTGTGAAATAATCAATGACCAAAGAAACCTAGGCCATCAGAAAGACAGATACATAAATTCCTCATTATTTTAAAATGTAGGACATTGTTATCTGGGCCTAACTAACAGGTTGGCCATGATTGAAGACCTAGTGCTAAGTCTCTTAACCAACTTCCAAACTGAACTTTCCTGATTGAGAGTTAAGTTGCAATTGTGCCTCATTCTTTTTATGCTCTGTGATGTCAAAATTATCTCCTGTATCTAGTAACTTCTATTTAGAC
The DNA here is from genome assembly GCA_004026545.1 of Mormoops blainvillei. Classification (NCBI taxonomy): domain Eukaryota; kingdom Metazoa; phylum Chordata; class Mammalia; order Chiroptera; family Mormoopidae; genus Mormoops; species Mormoops blainvillei. The sequence goes on from PVJD01004965.1 coordinate 47,487, forward strand.
CCTAACTATAAGGCCATACATTTTCATAATTTTATAAAGGAAAGTGGTATGCCATTTCAAAGTATACTCGGAGCATGTATACATTTATTAACTAATAGAGACTTTATGAAAATTGGTTGGGAAAGTATTATTATTCATTGTTTTTTGTAGTTGAACAGAACCCATGTTCACAGAGGTTAGACATCTTTAATGAAATCTCATTGCTGGCAAGAATGAAAACACAAATCTGTAGCTTCCAGTGCAGTTCTTACTTTCTTTGCATTGTTCTATTAATTTTCCTAGACACCCCCCAAAAATGTGCCTCTCTGGCACTTGAACGTATATAAAGAATTGTATTTCCTAAGATTCTAAAAGAAGAATATTTCAGTTCATCAGAGAATGTTTTACTTTTCAGAAACTAACATAATTTTTAGTGAATATAGGGACCAAAAGCCTATATATTTAATATAATTTGTCACTATTAACACAGTTATCTTTAGTACTCACGTAAAGCATAGCTCAGCATAGAACCCAAATATGGCTTTGATATTATGACCTATTCAAAACATTCATTTTATTCATACAGCTAAATCACATTATCACTTCGCTATTTTTACATAAGTAAATGAATAAAGAATATTTGGGGAAAAAACAGTATTACTGAAGAGAAATACCATTAAACTCTTAAGAATTACTATAGACAAGAAAAGGAAGAAACAAGGACCTGAAAAACAAGCTAACTGAAAATGAAATTGCCGATCGAAACTGAAAGGAAAAATGAAATAAAAAAGGACAAATTAGCAGGTGGAACTGCATGCTCTTTTGTCATTAACTATTGTGATTCATAGAGCTCCCTTGATATTTGTCTCAGGAAAACAGCTATTTTGGGCATTCAGTCAGTTGACTGTTCAGGATATAAATAAAATACTGGGAGGAGACAGGATTGAAGCTTAGCCTTTTTAAGGTCACTAATCTTACACACTCCCTTTTCCCTATATCATCTCTTCGCTAGGGCCTACATAAATCTGAACAGTAATAATAACTAAGTTCAACAAAGAAAATTGCACACACACGTTGTATATAAATATTTGTGTTTGTGGCCAGAATGGAAAGGTGGAAAAGTTGTGAGAGTAGTTTGAGTTTTCTAGGCTTTTAAATATATTTTGGACATATGTTGGAGAATTCTAGCAATACCTTGGGACAATATGAAGATGGTTGATGTGAGAGGCTTTCCTCTTGGCAGCTCCTTATCGGATCAAAGTCTAAAACAAATCCAATCATAAGAAAGGGGGATGGAGTAGTCAAGGGGCAAGAGGTGGGTTACTTACTTGACAGAGAAGTAGAAGGCAGAAACAAGAAATTTTCTTTTTAACAACCTTCAGGGGACCACACAAATAATCATTCTCATTAAAATATTTTCAGTGGTTTGATTTTTCACAAATTTTTCCAGCTGTTGCATAGTCTCCTAAAAGAATATGCTTGACTGGCATAAGATGGTAAATTATTTTCTTAAAAAGAACTCTATGCTGCAAAATATTTTTATAAAAAACTATAAAAAGAAATGGTTCTATTTCAGCTAAGTCAAATATGCATCTATGTTTTCAAAAATATATACAGTTGTACATTGGGAAAAATTGCTGGTATGTGCTAAAAATGCACCTGTGAAGGTTTAAAACTTCAGTGATTTTGTACCACTCTAAATTTCTGCCTTTTGGGGGAATATGGCACAAAATATCCATAATGAATTATGGGTCAAAATATATTATTTACCAATGGTAACATCTGGCCAAATTTTGATTTCTGAAAAGTATTGAAAACTACCAACTTCAGTCATCCCATAATATAGCATTACAAATGTACATTTTTAGCTACATTACCATTCATACCTCATACCTAAAGTTAATAATATTAAGTCATATTAAATTATTCAATTCTGGATCTGTTTAAAGAAACTAGAAGAGCTTTGTATTTTTATCTCAATTTTCTTTTTCTGTCAATGACACAGTTGCATGCAATTAGTTTTGCAATTTCAGCTCTAAATAAGGTAGAGTCTGGAAACGTTTGCATCTCTAACATGAGAATTAATGAGAAAAGGAATGCACTGAATGATAAATGCATCCTCCCTGTATTCTTGATAACTCTTTTATAATCTGTTCTGCAGTTTGCTCTTATTCCCTGGGCGTATAAAGCAATGTGACATTGCTTAAAGCAGGACTCCCAAACTTACTTTACTTCCTACCCTTTTGCAGTATGTCATCTCTTACATCATTTGTAGTGGCTTTTATGTGCTCCCTTTTTACTCCAAAGTTTTAAAATTGTGTACAAAATACATTGTTTTTTAAGAACACTAATAGGTGTGACAAAAATTGGGTTCCTTTGTTAAATGAGTTCATAAAATATGGACTAAGCAAGGTTAAGCTACTTTCCTGACTCCAGACATCTCAGTCTATAATAAATCAATGAACAATATGACCTGTAAGAGAAAGAGCACATGCCAGTATGTGAACAAGTCACTGGAATTTTCTGTGGAGATAAAACGCTGAAAATGAAAAGCCTAGTGTTGAGACGAGTAGGCCAGCTATTTTGTTGTTGTATCTTACACTCAGCTAACAGAATCAAAAACACCGAACATGCTTTGCTCAGATAGAGTATACAAAATAAGTATATCTAAGAAGTATCCAGCCATGTAATATGAAAAATAGAGACCATTATTGAAGAAGATACAAGATACAAGAAACACTGTACATAGGACAATGATACCTCAGTCCTCTTCAGAGTAGGCACCTTGGGACCTCACACCTTTCTCCCATCTTTGTTGATTGCAGCCCTTACACATTCAACATTCTCAGGTGTTCTCCTTGTTGCAGACCTTCCAGAATGTGGATCGCTTTCAACAGATTCTTTAGCACTTTGAAACATTTGTGCCACACTTTTATTGGTGCTGTGCTCATTGCATCACCCTGAAAAACTAATCATCCAAATAGTTTCTGCAGAGGAATGTTCAAGCTTAACACAAAATCTGATGCAGATTCATTGCTTTATATATGCTCAGTCATTTTGAATGCAATGGTCACACAGTACGCATGCTCTCTTAACGGCATCTACTGCCCCCCACTGACTGCTATAGTGAAGTCATCATTGTTTACACTTGTGCATTCCGGGCCACCCTCCTTGGCTGCCAGGTTATATCAATGTTGCAAAAACTATTCTGGTTACATTAACAATGGTTGGACTTTTTTCAGACAGAACTTTGCATGTGTTAAAGAAAGTAGATAATATTGTCCAAAAAACTTAACATAGTTATTAATTGAAGATAAGATATAGTGGTTATTTAATTATAAGAGAAACATACAGGATTCTAGATCAATTCTGCATATAACAGAGAACTTGAATGACTTATTTCTTCAAGGCAATCTAGTAAAGGCATAAATTGGAAATAATGTCTCTTTAGGCCGTATAAATAGTGCCTGGTGCCTGGTTCAAATGTTTAAATTTCATGATAATGCTTAATCTTCAGTAGAATTCATAAGAGATTAGTAAACTGGATGACCCTAGAATTTTATAAATTTATCATTGTTAAGTGGAAATTGCAACCTAGTTACTCATTTCTGGTGTATCGTTTTAATTATTTTGAAAGATACTTGGCTTCCCAAAAAGTTTGCATAGAGGAGTTTTGTTGTTGTTGTTTTTACCAATGTATCTCATTAGTGATTGTCTACCACTTTGTTTTTAAAGTAGAGGAAAAGAAATAAAAATGGTAAAATGTGATTTTTCATATACAATTTTATTTCTGACCAATGTCTATCCACAAATTACATGAAAAAAAATTGTATAAGATCAACACTCACTTCCTAGATCTCAGCCTGGGACTCAACCCCTAGGTGGAGCTCTGGCTTCTTGCTCAGCCAGAAATTACTATTATCAGATTTCCTGGGGACGCCACGCAAGAAAGAAAAATCACCCAAATGAATAAATAACTGAAGAGAACTCTACAGATCTCTAAACTATTAATATTTTCATGTAGCTCCATCACTGCTATACTGAACTTATTGTTATAAATACAGATCTAATATATTTCTCCTGCGGTTTTATATAAGACCTTTTATTGCAGAGATTGATGTAAGAATATCTTATTTGTAATTTTATATTCCGGCATACACTGTTGAAAAACCTGCCCTGAAAAATGCAAAAAGAGCATTCCCAAAGACTAAGTATGATATAGATGAAAATTAAAGAAACATAAATCTAAAATTGAATCTAATATTGAATATTGGGATGTATATATTATTTCTATTAACATTGAAATGATCTATAATTATTTTAGGAGATATATACATAATCAATATTTAATGCTATATTAGAAATACATAAATATTTTGTTAGCATATACATTAGGTGTATTTAATATATGTACTGGATATATCTGATATATGTACCACATGTAGATTTGTACATATATATATATATATACATAAAATTAGAAATAAATTAAAGATAGATTAAAACAAAAAGTTTGGTGTTTTTGATTACATTGAGATCAAACTGCTTTATTAGAATCCTGATTCTATAAGAATAGTCAAAAGATCAGCACTGGCGTCACCTGGCAGGTTTTTAGAAATGCAAACTGCACACTTCAGACCTACTGAATGAGAATCTGGAGTTGCACAGTTTCCAGGTGATCCATGCCACTTAACTATTTTTGCAGGGTTTTTTGTTTTTGAAGTTTATTTACCAATGACAGAATTCACCAAGTCGAATATATTAGTTATTTCCCTATATATGAGTATAAAGTTTGTGCCTTTTTGATCAATGTAATGATTACTTGTCTGTCTAAAAATACTTCGTGCTGGGTTATTGATATTATTGCTAGCTCTTTTGTATTAATACAGCCCAATTTACTAGTAGCTCTGTGTAACTAGGCCATCTTTTTCTAATTTAGTCTACTAAAATATGAGCTCATAGAGGACAAGCTTAGCCAGGCTTGTTTATTGGGTACTCTCAGCGTTGTAACCAGGAACAGCAACGACAACAGCAAAAGCAGTGAGGCTGGGAGCGGGGCAGAACCCAAGGGTAACAGAAGAGAATAGGGTTCAAAAGAGGACTTAGCACATTGGTTTCAGAAAGAGTCCTTGACCTGCTAAATATAAATGTGCACACATTTTATATGGTGCCTACAGCTTCCACAGCAAGTGAATAATGGGAGTCCCTGAAAGAGTTAAAGCTGTTCGCACACACAATACCATAGAGGAGTTAACAAATTTCAGAGAAGGAAGGTCCAGCTAATTGGAGAAACAGCTAATCTCATTTATTCGTTATTCATATTATTCTATTATTGAACAACTACTTTTAAATCCAAAGAGTCAACCACCTGGACAAACGGAGGGTCCTGCCATCAAAAGGGTTATTGCTTTATAAGAGAGTATACTGCCTTATGAGAGACATGACTTAAAAAGGAAGAAGTAGATGTTTTGAGAGTGGAGAAACAAGCTATTATGACATTTCAGATGGAAAAGACAGGGAAAAAATCACATCATACAAGAGTGCTTTAGATGTTCCCACACATTGTGGCCTGTGTTCTGGGTAGGTAGGGTTAGTATGCATTAACCACGTGTCAGTTCTTCCAGGAAACTTGAAATAAAACATTAACTGTTCCTTTGTTAACTTAAGTAGTGCTGAAAAATAGCCCCAGCTGGAGTGGCTCAGTTGGTTGTGCGACATCCTGCAAACGGAGAAGTACAAGGTTTGATTCCCAGTCAGGGCACATGCTTGATTCACTCCTTGTTTGGGACACATACAGAAGGCAGCCAATAGATGTTTCCCTCCTACATTCATGTTTCCCTCCCTCTCTTTTTCCCTCCTTATCTCTTTCTCTAACATTAAAAAAAAAAAGTGATATATAATGCAAACCCTTTCAAACCCTTTCAAAATACGAACCTTTTCTGACCACACAGTGAAGCAGAGCCCATGTAAAAGGCAATTCACTTATAGTGTGCAACTGCAAATAAAGTTAATATTCAATTTTGCATGATTTGCTATCAGTCATTTAAAACTCAGTCCAAACTTCATGGAAAGGCTATAAAATAGTGAAATCCTCCCCCACTATGTGAAAGGAAAAGTGTTACAGTTTTGACCTTAGAAGAAAACAATTATTGATGTACCAAATGTGTGGAACTCATGCAAAATCCCAGTTAAATTTTTTTCTGTGTTTAAACAGTACATTGTTTGTGATACTCAATTTATGATTCAAATTTTTAAATAGTGGCTCAGAGCAGGGGAAAAAGAAGCGAGAGGCATCAGTGTCTATTTTGGAATTTTAGCATTCCTATGAAACAAATACATATACCTTTGAAACCCTGCCTAAAGCTTTCCAAAATTACTATTTTTGAGTTTGATTGTCAATGATTTTCAGAAGTACAGAATTGGCATGTTTTTGATATTGTAGTGGTGTATATATTTAAAACATCTTGTTATCCTCTGCAAGTACTAAATTATTCTTTTCATTAAATTTAGTTCGTGTCTTAAAATGAAGTCATTGCATTTATGAATAATAATATTACAAAATGATTTTCAGCTTTAACTTGTATTACAGATATTTCCAACTCCTTAACTGCTTATTCTGTAGCTTCTCAATACACTTAAATTATCTCAGATAAAGCATAATTCACTTCAGTAGAATTATTCTACTAATTCAGTAGAATTAGTAGAATAGTGGCATTAAATATATAGTCAAACTCTGTAAAGCAGTGATTTCCAACTTTTTCATCTCATGACACTCACAAACTAATTACTAAAATTCTGGGCATACCAAAAAATATTTTTTTTTACAAATTTGACAAAAATAGTTATACTTTTGAGTCATTCACACTAGATAGCTCTTGTTGTGTTGGCTTTGTCATTTTTTTATTGACAAGCTAAGAAAAAAGAGGTCCACATCCCTGACTAAATAGTCAGGTATTGCATCTTTTAAAAATTCTTGTGGCACAACCTGTAGAAAAGCACTGTTTAAAACATGTTATAGAAAAATAATAATTATTTATAATTGCTTTGTACATATCCTGATTGTATCAGCACTCCTACATGGATCAGTAGGAGATGTAGTCAAGATTTGTGTTAGAGAATTGATTCACCAAATTGTGGGAGTTAGTTAAGCAGTCGTTGACAGGCTGTTGGTTTAGCATCAGATACTGAAGCTTGGCATACACAGGAGAGGTGACCCAGAAAAGCAGGTCACTGACCAGGCTGGAACCTATGAGTGGCAGCTGGGACTCAAAAGGGGTGGGTTAAAATCTGTGTCCATTATCATTGCCTTTGACCTAAATAACAATGTTATCCTGAAAAAATTCAGTGTCCTTCTCCGGGGACCTTCACCTCAAAACTAACACCTGGTCCAGTAGTTAGAGAAACTGAAAGAGGACCTAGGTAATATGAGGGAATTGTAGGCCCACTGCTGTTTTACACACACAAAGTGAAGTAGCAAATATGCAGCATGTGTGTGTGCACATGTGCACACACCTATGGGTGCACTTTAAAATTGCAATAGCTCCCTCTGTCCTCCACACCCAGCAAGGATGTCCCTTATGCCCATCCCTCAAAAAGAAAAATACAAGACATAGATTTTGGGAAGTGTAGTTCAACCTAGCCAAGCTCCCACTGTCTAAAGACATCACAGTAATTTCGACATCTAATAAATTTACATATGCTGTTGTAAAGTCATAATTTTTTCAAACAATGATCTCTTCTTCTGATGAATGTATAGTCCATGCTTTATATAGTTTAGCCAAACCTAGTCATGATTCTATTAGTAATCTCGGCACTGATTTTTATGTTCTATCATGGAGGGGAGGAGACATGGAGAAGTAAATGTAGGAAAAGAAGTAGGTTGACGTCATTGTTCTACTGAAGATGAGATGCGGAATAAGTTTCTGGGCTCCATGGCAGAAGCAACTCATTAAAATATGTATAATTAATTTAATTACCTGTTTATAACTCATGATTCAGAAATAATATTTTTCCCATTATTATTCCATATATTTAAAAACTACATTTGTTATTTAGAGATAATTGTGGAGTCACCTGCAGTGTGACATGGTTTTGGCAGTTCCACTGCATTACAGCCACATGCATGTGGAAGTTCGGGTTTCTCCTTTGACCTCTGCTGTCAGTCAATGCAGGGGCCCCGTGTTACTACTGTGGTGAGAGTAACAACTCCGCATGTGGTTTTCACTGATACTATGCTGAGCATGGGCTCGCTATCCCTACCGATGGTGATGGTGATGGTGATGGTGATGGTGATGGTGATGGTGATGGTGATGGTAATAGTGATGGTGATGGTGATGGCGATGGTGACCATCCTTGCTCTCCACTAGATGCCTGTTGGGATCACTCCAGAACTAAAGGAGAGGGGTAATTCACTGATGCCATATGGAGTCTCATGTAGTATGAAATATTTTACCCAGTTTCTCAAAAATGCTATAGCTTCCAAAACTATAAGAATATTGACACTGATACAGTCCATATACAGGATACTTTCATTACCAAAGGATCCCTCAGGTTGCCCTACTATAGCCACACCTGCTTATCTCTCACCATTAACCCTCATTAACCCTTGGCAACCTCTAACGTGTTCTTTTCTTACAATTTTGTTATAGCAATAATGTCATATAAATGGAATAATAGGGTATACAACTTTTGTGGATTGACTGTTTTGACCCAGAGAAATATCTCTAGAGAGTTACCCAGGTTATTCTGTATATCATTACTTTGTTCCTTTTAATTGGGGAGCAGCATTCAATAGTATAGATTATAACAATTTAATAATTCTTACATTGAAAGGCATTGCAGTGTTTCCTGTTTTGACTGTTATGATTAAACTGCTGTGAACTTTTCTTTATGGTACTTTGTGTGATTTATTTCTCCCAAATAAATGCCTATAACTGCAATTACTTGGTATTGAAAGTTGGATGTTTAGTCTTTTCTTAAAAGAAAATGCAAAACTGTTGTCCAGAATGGTTGTACCATTTTATGTTTCCAATCCCATTAACACTGTATAAATGACCCAGTTTCTCCGCATCCTTGTCAACATTTGATGTTATTATAATTATTTCTTTTTAATTTTAACCATTCAGGTAGATAATCAATGATATATCGTTGTTTGCAATCTATACTTCCCTAATGGCCATGCATACATTTAGAACCATGACAGAGTTATAAGTCTAAGTTCGTCTTTTAAATGTAATTTGGAGAACTCAAGAGGATAAAGGAAACCAACTGTTTACCTGTATTATTGCTTATCATGTTATTTATTTTTTCATGAATGTCCCAGATTCCTTCTTATATTGTTTCTTTTTATTTGGAGAATGCCCTGTGACTTCTGGCTTTTCCTAAAACTAAAATTACCTTTGAAAGGGAAGAGGTTTCAGGCTAACAGTGAGATTCAGGAAAATATGACAGGGTAGCTAATGGCAATTGGGAGAACTGTGTGAGGTCCCGAGGTGCCTACTTTGAAGGGGACTCAGATATCATTGTCCTATGTACAATGTTTCTTCTATCTTGTGTCATCTTCAATAAATGTCTCTATTTTTCATATTACATGGCTGGATACCCTCTGGATGGATATCATATTTCATATATATATATACATATACATATATATATAATTTCTATTTGAGACATTTGAGCAAGAAATAAAACCTTTTTCCTCTTGTGATCTTGTAAATTTTTCAAACCCTTCTAAATAATATCTAACAGTCATGTCATGAGCAAATACTTGCTTAAAGTTGATGACTGCCTTCTGGTTTTTGTGTATGTGCGTGTATGTTTTTAACAAATAAGGTTTTGTTTTTTTTAACAGATATACAGAAAAACATTAGGAAAAATTATAAATAGTTCCTATATACTTCCCATCTCACATCTGTGAGGTACATTTGTTACAACTAATGAGCCAAGATTCACGCATTATTTTTAACTGAAGTCCATAATTTCCTTAGCTTCACTCTTTGTGTTGTGTATTCTATGGGTTTTGACAAATGTTCAATGACATAAATCCATCAGAATGCGGATCTTAACCAACAGTATTATCTCACTATTCTGTAGACTTAAAATCCAAAATCATGGTATCTGCAGAATTAGCTCCTTCTGAGGGCTGCCAGTCAAGCATCTGTTTCAGGACCGTGACTTTGGCTTGCCCGCGGCTGTTTTCTCCCTGTGTTTCCACATCCTCTTCCCTCTGTGTTTGTGTATGTCTAAATTTCCTCTTTTTATAGGGACACCAGTCATACTGGATAGGGCACACCTTAATGACCTTATTTTAACTTGATTATCTTTCTAAAGACTCTCCAAATATGATCACATTTTCAGGTATTGAGAGTTAGGACTTAAGCATAGAAATTTTGGGGGTGGGGAGGATGACATAACTGAACCCATTACATCACCATTATGGTATCATAAGGAATAATAGTTAAACTTTTCTAAAAATCACCTGTGTCCCCAGTGCTCCACCTATATATTCTTCCCTCCCTTCCCCCAGATTCCTAGCAACCGGCGATCATTTTACTCTCCACATAGTTTTGCCTTTTCCAGTGTATTATGTAGCTCGAATCATACAGTATGTAGTCTCTTTAGACAGGCCTCTGTCACAATACAGTTATATACCTTCCATGTCTGTTTGTAGTTTCATAGGTATTTTCAGTTTTTTAATTTATTTTTCCCTTCCATTAATTTAAAGAAAATTAAATTAAATCCTGAATCGATAATAGAATTTCATTCTTATAAAAGAATTTCTATCCTAATATACAGACATATGCATTTTGTATGTTTGGATTTTGAATTGTTTCTTTAATCTTGTGTTTTCTCCATTGTATAGCTTCTTTTCAATAAGCTTGAATTATTTTCACTAAGTGAAAACCACAATTTAAGTAAAAGAGCAATCAAACAATAGACATGCTATTTATTGAGAATGCATGCACATTTAGAAGTGTAAGAGCCAAATTGTACACATGGACTAATGTCCCAATGTCATTGACAGTAATGTGAAACCATTTTTACATGCCCAGTTTTGACTGTGTGTATGCATTGTAAGTATACATTTTACACTGCAAGAAAGAAATTCAAATCTAACTATGACCAAAATAATGATTCTCAGCAGCAAAAGAAAACAAAGTGAACAAAAGAATATCTTTGCTCAACTTAACATGAATTTGTGCCCAATAATGCAATGCAATGTGTATTATAAAATGACGACTTGAATTTTCAATGACTAAAATAATAGACTATTCAGAAAAGGTTGAATAACTCCAAGTTGTATAATACTACTAATTTTTGCATGTTATAAAAAATCTTAATAAAATTTTAAAAACTATATATGCTGCACAATATAGCAAAACCAGATGTAAACATTTGAAAATTTCCTTATCTCCCCATGTTTATTCTGAAGTAGAATATGCCAGAACAAAAGAAATGGAGTCTTTCCATATATCAAAAACTCATGGCTTCTATATGTTTTTCCCATAATGCTTTTATTCCTACAGAGATTTTCCTCTTTCCTTTTTACCTCTCCCTCCCCACCACTCTTTCTCTCTCTCCCTTCATCACTGTTTCCATCTCTCTCCTTTCTTTTTTGTTCAAGGGCAGAAATAAAATACATAAGACAAATCTCCACTCTCTCCTGTGTGCTCAGAAAATAACATGTTAAAGGAGATGCTGAGATTTTATGATTTTTATTAAGTCCAACTTGTTAATAAAAAATTAGTCAGCTCACAGGAAGTTGTTTTTTCTTGGTAAGTAGTAGGTTGTGTTTCTTCTCAGTAAATATTCCCCACTATAAATCACCTCATTCTCTTTATTATTCTTGAGTTATTCCTAATTTTCCAAGAAACCTCAAGACAAAAACTCTGTCACCAAAATCCGTATGGTACAGATCACTCTAGAAATATATACGGGTCCCAAATTTTGGGTCAGCAGTTTGGGGAAGTGACTTTAACTGCATAATAAAAGAAATTTTGAGAGCTTGTTTTTCTTACACCAAAGCAATTTCTATTAAATTTTGCACAAGGATCTTCTAGAACAAATAGCATATGTCACTTCTCCCTCATTTTCTCAGGGAAATAAGATGAAAAAGATGAAGAAAGGCATTGTAAAGGTAATCACAGAAAGTGATCAATAAAATCTCTAAGAAACTAGGATTTAACAAAACAGATATTCATGCCCAACCATCGGACTGGGGAGCCTGCATTCTCTGACATCTGCTAAGAAATTTTGTAAATTGTTCCTAAATCTTTTTCACATGGGCTCTTTCCAGCAATTTCTTGACTAATCTAATGTTTTCTACATTGACCAATTTGAAGATCTACTTAATATAAAAGGTGAATAATTATAAGTGACTAAATGATAAACTGAATGACACAGTGATGCAGTTCTTATTACTGTAGGTTCCTTAAAGTGGGCATGTCAAACTTTCATGAATAAACATACTATCATCATGTGACACAAGTTTTCTGCCATTTTATCATTTCTGAGGTAACCAAGACAAAATAACTTTTTAAAATTATCTGTCACATTGGAGCAGTTTGTTCCTACAGCCCCACCCAGACACACACACATATGCTAGTGCTATATATAAAACCCTAACTGAGCCCCAAGGTCTATTATCTTTCTTTTTCCATTAAAAATATTGTCCACATTCCCTACCATGTTAATTTCCACAGTACAATATTAGTTAAAATTGTGGATACTTCTTTTTTTTTTAAACTGTGATTCTTCATTTATCTTTAAAAGCATAATAATGTTGAATGATATTTTAATTACAAACACCTGTCAATAGATGAATGTAAAATTTTGACCATTAAATTTAACTGTTGAAAATATACAAGAAAATGTGAAAAACTGAAATTAATCTAATATTAAAGGTTTTGGAAGTTATGACATTATATAAGTGTAGTACTAAAAATGAGAGGAAATGACATTTTTATAGAATTAACATAATTGTGAAAATTAAAATATTTTACATCTTATAAATCTTAATAATTTGTAAACTAAATTATACAGCAGAAATTGAATGCCTACAACTTTAATAAGTTGTCAAAATACCAATATCTGAAAGTATCTATTGGGGGAATAAGTTCACCTAAAATTAATTGTCAACCGAAACAGTACATTCCCTTTATTTTATTTTCTAGATTACTCACTAATATGATGGGTCATTAAATAACCTGTTTTCAAGTTTCATTGTTTAAAAAATCACTGTAAAATAATCACAGTGTAATTTAGTCAAGTATTTCATATGTGCTCTCGATGGTTTCAAATGAATTATAAGTTATCTTATTTTTATTTAGTTCTTCAACTAAAGACAAATGTTTAATTGCAATGTACAATATGAAGCTAAATCAGGGAGCTTTTCATAGTCTGTTACATTAAAGTCCATTAGTCTGCCTTTCCAGCTTTCCCCATAGGGTTACTGGTTTCTTTTGAAAAATTGGAACATCGAGCATCTTGGAGCCTGCATTCCTCTGTGGCAATGACCGGCTGCAGCTGAGGAGTAGCTTGTCCTTTAAAAGGGTCATCCATGGCAACTAATCTTTAAGAAACCTCTACTTGTTGAATTAGCTAGAGTATCGAAGGAGAATATACAGTTATTTGATAAGGCATTAAAATACTCTTTTTTCATTGTATATCTGTGTAAGGCTGAATATCTGCATATACATCAGCTAAACCAATATTTCACAATTGAGTAAATAGGTCTCCATAATGTTTATTATGACATTAAAGAGGTTTGAAAAAATGTAAAAAAAAAGGGGCAAATGTTTAAAAGAGCATATAAAGCTTTTGGTTAAATATATTTGTAGTAAAATCTATTTAAAGAAAATTCTACAGATTTTCTTTTAAACTCTTCAGAGAAAATGCAAATTATACAAATATAGAAAATATTTTTTCTAATGAATAAATTTGTTATTACTAAGACAAAAACCTTGAAAAATTTCAAGCTAACAGCATATTTATCAAAAAATTGGTATTAAAACTAATTTATTTTAATTTACTCAGAAGAGTACCTATGCCTTGATCAACTTCTGTCTTACTAAAACGAAAGAATTTTCCTAAAAGTGTCTGATTTCCATGAATTTGTGCATATTCATTTCAATTATTACATCTAAACTGAATGTGTTTTACTCTCTAGCAACACAAACCATTTGTTCACAGATACGCAAAATTCTGTTTACTTACCTAAGCACATTTTCCTGCTTACTGTGTTTAGTTTGTTTATTACCTGTTATAATTATATCCTTGGAACTCATGGAAATCACACCTCTCTCTTTGGTGTTTTTATTGAAAAACAATAAAAACTGCGTGTCAGAAGACTAAATAAAATAGTTAAAACAAACAAAAAATAACTTTTATGGAAACAAAAAGAAACTAATCAAAGGATTCCACAATTCCAACGTTCACATCAAGGCAACAACTGCTCGCCATCTGCCTGTCACACTTTATTAACTACTGTTATTTGATGCAGATATTTTGCATATATTGGAAAATTGAATCCTTACAAAAATATAGTATAATAAACATTTTATAAACTACACATGCACATATCCATTATTTCTATGATATATACAATAAATATCTTTCAGGATTCAGTTCAAGAAACAGAAACTACTCCACATGTTTCAATAAGAATCAATTTAATAACAATGTAACAATAATTGTCTTACAATATTACTGGACATGCTGGAGGAGTAAGTGGTATTTGGTTTCAATGCAAATGCAGTCGTAAACTAACAAGAGGAAATGCTATTACTCTTACTACTGCAGCTTCCAAGAAACTACCACACACTCATGGAGCTGGTGAGTAGACTCTGGAACACAGAAACTGGTCATTGTCAACTTTCATAACTAAACTAGCTTGCTAGCTAACACAGGAATAGATAAGAATGGTCTCAGCCGTCTTTCAACTGTCAACTCAAAAATATATAAATCTCACTGGCAAAACTTGTATACAGTCAGAACACGGAACACTGAATCTGAGAAATATAATTTTTAGCTTTATACACACAGAGAATGTAGTAGTGGATGAGAATGCTGAATTATAATAGTCTGTATCAAACACAATATGATACGTGTTTTCTTAGGGGACCTTCCAAATCCTAGAGGACAGCAAAAACAAGTGTAGCATAAATTCTGGTACCCTGTTAGATATTCAACTTACTTTGTTGAAATAACTGTGTAAAAATAAACATTAGGACTATATGACATAGAGAAATCTTGAGCCTGGCATATATACTGAATATTTGTTTTAAGGATTTTATATTTCACACTGAAACATGGAAGAAAATCTTAACAGATGCCCACAAAGAAGTACAGACATCCAAAACTTCAGTGCACCTCAGATGTTTAAATACCAGAACTCATTTATTTTTTAGGAAAAAGCTGAGGTTCTATTAGTCAAAGAGAGCTATAAAGGGAAATAATCTGTTAAATTGGGAGAGGTAATAACTTTTATTTATCTAAATTTGTTATTTAAGATTCAGCAATGGTTTAACACCCTGTCCTTTACAGCCCTGCTATAGTTGTCACCTGGGGATGAAATAATAATACCCTTATTGTTCTAGAAGGTGTCTCATCTGCTTGATTATGGATAATAATCTATATAATTTTGACATCCATTTAAATGTTGGTTTACAAAAAAGAAACAAAACCACAAGGAATAGTCAATTGCATGGAGAAAATTTCACAAAGTACCCAGCAAAAGGAAAAGTAATTTATAAAGGAAGAAGAAACAACCTGAAATTAGATTTCTCATCTGCAACATGGGAGACTATAAGATAAAGCCCCGCTAGGTACAAAGCACTAAGAAAATAAGATTGCGCAACCAGTCTAGACTCAGCCAAGCTGTTGCTCAGCTATCAGAGTCATCAGATTTAGGCCGTATTAGCCACACACTCGATCTAAAGAGAATACCTGAGGAAGTACTGAAGTCAGAATTTAAATAATTCAGAGAAAAGATCTCACTACAAAGAAAATGAAGCCAGTAAAAAGAATACCGGTAAGTAATGAATTTTGTATTATACGTTGTTTACTCTAAATGACTGATAATGATTACCTTGGAAATTTTGCTGTAAATAAGTTAAAACAATGTAAGCAAAACTAACTCATTTTCCAAAAAGAATCAAAGTTGGGCTTATAAAAGACATTACCCTCACATTGTGCACTGTAACTTATCAGTAATAAGAGCAGGCATTACAACTATAAATCATAGAACTATACCAAAGTAGATTAGAATGGAATGTAAATATCATCATATCCAATTTAAACCCTGAAAAGTTTTAATTGTTACAATCAGAATAGTATAAAATATTGCTATAAATTACAACCATGGCTCATCATTGTAGAAAAAGAAAAATTACCCCTTATTTTAATCCGCCAGTGGTCATATTAGTAACCACTAGAACTCTTCGTTAATAATAGTTCCAGAAAAAAGTTTCCTATGCAGAACCACAAAAGACATTTATCCCTAAATTACATGAAATGTAAAATATGCATGGCAGTTTCTAGATGGCTAAAGGCTGAGTATTCATCAGCGTAAATTCCATTAATATTAATCACACTGGACAACAGGTTGATAACTAAAGATGTTTGATCTAAATCCAGAATACTCAAAGACAATGGCTAGAGATCAAAGTCCCAACACAATATTTTTGTAAAAAATCTTACTTTTGAAATGAATCCAATGGTTTCAAGGCAGGAAACTGTGTTTAAATTTGAAACAGCAGTATAATTTCACAGAATCCTTATGTGTAGTTCTTTAGATTCCATATGACTGATAATTTTAAGATGAGAAGGGAAGAATACTGGATATGATGATAACCTTCAGAATTCTGTAATTTCCAGAAGATTGCTATAAGCCTTTTTTAGTAGTCAAAACACAATTGAAATGATTTTCACAAGGGGTAACAGAAATAGATACAAAACAGAAACCTGAGCATGACCTGGGTGTTATACGACTGAATTGGCCACATTTAAAAGCATGTGTTCAGAGCACACCAAGTTCTCTGGTAACAATCTAGGGAACTTAATCATGGTAAGAGTTGAAAAAGTGGTTCAAAACCTCTGAGAGAGGCAGTAATTATGTTACATTCTCCCTCATTCAAATGAAATGAGTTGAAATCTTCTGACTTCAATGACAGCCACTAAGTGTCTCTGAAACATACTGTGAAAATGTATGGACAGTTAAAAAAAAGTCAAAACTCAGGCAAACCTGTCCCATTTGTGGTAGTTTGGAGACAAAATGGTCTAGACAGTCAAGCTAGAGCCTAAGAGATCTATATTCAAATCTTGTCTTTACCATGGGCAAGGTGTTCAACCTAAGTGAGCTGTTTCATTATTTTTTAAAAAGTGGTTAATATCATCTAGTTTGAAGAGTTATTACAACAATTAGTGAAAATATTCATGACATACCCACCACAGTACAATGGTTAGTAACTTGTGTTTTATATATATGTGTTTAAGCTTCTCGAAGTACACCTTATTTTTGAATTAATTGTTTAGTAGATAAAACCTTCCTGCCCATTTTTAGTAAAGTAAGAAAGATTTGCTGTGTGTGTATATACATATAAATTATAAATAGAACATATATATATATGTAAACATGTACACATATAGATATACACAAACATTTTAAATCTATGCCAAGGAACTTGTTCATTCACAATGAATTGAGTATTTTCATAAATAATTCATAACATATATCTCACTGTTCTTCATTAAGGCCATTCATCCATTGCTTTTTTTGCCATTAATATTTCCAACCAGAACTACATAGGCAAAATGCATGCTTCTAAGTGTCATTCTTTCCCAACATGTTTTCAGATGACTCAAAGAAGTTTGATAGTGTGAATAGCTCTGAAATGTTTAAGACTTACTTAACTCAGAACCTGTTTGCAAAATGGCTAATATGAATAATTCTTCAACTTAAAATGCACTCTTTTTTGTAGCCTATTACCACTGGAGCACTTAAAGTTATGAATATTTTATATACTAATAGAGTGATATTTTATGTGCAAAAGGATATAGTTAAATTCCAGCTCACATTTTAACTTACCCTGAAGAAGGAATATTTCTATAGAAGCAAAACTGTTGGTATTAACAAGAAATAGTCCCTACACATAAAACAGGAAATCTAAACCTCTCAAAATTACCCCAAATCCACCACGAAACTTAACCTGCCTGTGCAGCATAGCAGATTCTGGTGTTTTAAAACTAAACATGGAAAAGTCAACATCTTTTCCCTAGTATAAGCCCATCATATTCTGTGCTGTCCTACATGACCTCAAGGCAAAATATTATTTATCAAACCTTGATACAAGGGTGGAATATATAGATAACAAACATAGTAACCATAGCATAATATTAAATGAGTTACTTTGCTTGATATATTCTTAGTGAAATGATCTTAACAATCATCTGTCTTTTTTTCTCTATTAACTATCAGGTTAATATGCCATGATTAAATGTTTTCATGTGAATTACAACAAAACTAAGAAGTATATCATCTCTGGGACATACCTAAAACCCATATTTAAAAGTATAGATATATGCCCATCTTTTCTTTTGGCAACTCTCAATCTCAATGATTACTCAAATATTATTTAGAGTGACCTCTAGCTATGAGAGATTCACTGTGGTTAATTTCCCTTCCCAGTATAAGCAAGAACAAGATAGATCAAAGATATGAAACAAATGTTTTTGCATATTGTATATCAGAAAGAGTAAATAATAGATGGAAGTTCTTTCATCATCCCAGCTTTCTGCTTGGAGACACTTCTGGACCACGGTGCGAAGAGAATGGTCCCAACCAAAGCTTGCGAGGATTGCTGAGTTGAGGAAGAACATATTAGAGTTGAAAAGGATGAAACAGCTAGAATTTGAAGGGCAGATGACAGGAGCTGGAGTATTATGCATATAAGAAGCTTCAGGATAGTGTCAAGAATAAAAATAAAGAAAAAAAGATGAGATGCCAAAAAAAGATATCTGCATATGGATACAATTAAGTGATTCACCTTAGGGACTCAAGAAAAGTAGAGCAGGAAGGAAACAATAAGGATCTAAGTAGAATAAAGAAAGAAAGAAAGAAAAAAGGAAGGAAGGGAGGGAGGGAGGGAGGGAAAATTTAAAAGGAAGGGAAATTTTAAGAGACAAATGTTGAGTTTTAAAGGGTAGCTCCTAGGATGAAAACTAGTAGGGGTAGAGAGGTTAGAAGGTGGAAAGACTGAGCAAAAAAGGAAAAAGGACTCACGGACATGTACAACAGTGTGGTGATTGATGGGGAGGGCTTGTAGAAGGGGACTAAAAATGGAAAAAATCAATAAAGTTTTTTTAAAAGAAAAAAAAAGTAACCCCTAAATATTTTCATTTTGTCTCTGCCTAATTCAAATCCATGGTCGCTCAGCTCTTGGAAATGTTAATATGCTTCCCTTTATCACTGAACAAATTCTATGTAGGGGGAAGCTTGGTGAAGGGTGTGTGAAACTCCTCTGTGATATTGTTGCAACTTATTGGGTAGCTATAACTGTTTCAAATAGAAAGTTACAAAAAGAGTGTCCTGTCACTGTCACTCTTTATTTCACCATTTGGTCCCTTGTAAAATATTAGGCTATCTGCTTGTTCTGGAGCTCATACTGAGTACACCAAATCTGGACTTAAGTTTAAAGAAGGCAGGCGTGGCTGTAGTTCCTGTTAGTCTTGCCCATCGTAAGTTTGTAATAGAGTGATGTGAAATACTTCTAGAGGAAAGGAGAGTGTATCCAGGAATCTTGTATGTAGAGAGTAAAGACACTATCGAACACCAAATTATCAGCAATACTACCTTTTCCATTTTCTATTTTCTTCATTTTTTTTCTTAAACTAACTGTGTAACCTAGTTTATCAATGTGAGTTTTAAATGTAGAATAAAAAAGAGTAACTGTTAAAATAGGAATGGTTTATTTTAATATCAGTTATTTTTTAATTAAAAAATCAGAGCCTATTTTTAATGTCTTGGTTACAGTACTAATAACACTCTTCAATTTTGAAGGAAATTGAATATCTCTTTCAAAATAAAAAATCTCATCTAAAGATCAAGGCTTTTTTAACATTTAAAATATATGTTAAATAATATTTCCTAGGTAACAGCTGAGTGTGGTTGTGCACTTTTTCATTTTTTTTTAATTATAGAACTTTTTTTAGGTGACTAAGGGAATTACAATGACTTGAAACTCTTCTGGAATCTGTCCTGTGGCTCTGGAACTTATGATTTTTAATATGGCTACAATGGTCAACCGGCACTATCTATCATTAATCACATTTATATTTATGTTCAGTTATCAAATGGTCTCTTTGAATTAATACCTGTTCAGCCCAAATAATCCCTGTCTGTTCAGTCATCCAATGGACTAACAATATTTTTATTATAAATTAATTTTTTTACCTTTTATTCAGTGAACAATAATTATATCCCCTTCAACATAAAAATAAGTAGGACCACAGGTTTGCCTTTTATATCTACACTAACCTGTATGCACTAATTTTTTTTAAACCCTTTTAAAAAATCCTATGCACAAAAGACCAGCGTTTTCTCTGCAAGTTTAGTGGAGTGAGCGAGTGCTCACCCACATGAAACCACTCCGGTAGGGTGCTGTAATGAAAGGCGATGGACAGCCCCAAGCAACCCCAAGCTTTGACAAGGGCCAAAGCATGAGACCCGGAAGTATTCTCATGTCAAAGGTGTGTGTCTATGGTGTGTATTATTGGATAAGTGTTTTTGCACTGTTATATTTTCTTTTTATTTAACAACTTAATATTTACTGTTCTAGATCAACCAATGATAGCACATCTTCAATGGATATTTAATTTATTTTTTTATTTTCACAGCCTAATATTTACTTTTTTACTTTAGATAGATAAGTACCAAATTCAATAGAGAAGAATCACAGAAGGAGCAGAGAGGACACACCCAGAGCCTGGGCCCCAAAGTCTCTGGAGCAAATTCCACATTCAATAAGAGAATATATTTGAACTTGAGGCTTGACTAATAAACTATTCATATTAAGCTCACAGTATTCTTTAAATCATTATCACTCTTTTCCAAAGTCACGGTTACATGCAAAATACTGACACTACATTAAGGCTCTTGGTTTGAATACTAATTATTTGTAGATTCTTTATAAAATCACTTAATATGCTTCAATGCTAGTGCCTTAATCGTAAAGGACTGCACTGAATTGGTGCAATTGCTTTCTACACTTGTAAAAAAGTAATTTAAAATCTCTATGCTGAAATGATTTCTGGGCAGAATGTTCTTGGTGGTGGTATTTCGGAGTAGAGTTCAGGAATATAACATTAACCTACTTTCTTAGAAAGGGTATTGTAGAATAAGAAAGCAATGTAAAAATGTGTTTTTCTCAATAAAGGTATAAGGTGAAACTTCAGAATGGAGGTCATCTTATGAAATGAAATTTTAAGTAAAAGTATAAATTGTAAAAGTATAAATTTATTATTTATAAATTCAAATAATAAAATAATTTATATATTCATATATATTTTAATTAACATATAAAATATAATAAAAGCTACGTAGAAACCTGGCCTGGGTGCTAAGCTGGTTGGAGCATAGTGCCATACACCCTAAAGTTGTGGGTTTGATTCCCGGTCATGACATTTACCTGGGTTGTGGGTTGCATCCCCAATCGGAGCATATACTAGAGGCAACCAATGGATGCTGTCTCTCACACTGATGTTTCTCTCTCTCTCCCTCTCTCCATTCCTCTCTCTCTAAAATCGGTACACATATTCTCAGGTGAAGATTAAAAAACTGCTGCATACAATTATTCACCCATCGTTAAATAATATTGATATATGAAATTATATTAAATATTAGTACATTAAGAATAGAATTTTAAATATTCCTTCCATTTGACATTTTATAAGATTTTATACTATGTATGTATCATCAAGGCTGTTTCTTGACAGTATAATATGAATTACAGATTTAGAATATTTTGAAATTTATTTAATTACTTATCCTAATAACTTAAAATGTTGTTTTGCACCAAAGACATCCTAAAGTTCTGATTAGTTGAGAGTTTACATTAACTAAACTTTGTTGTCAAGTTAACATACTTTGTTTAAACTTAGAGAATGATTGTGAAGATATTTTAAGTGAGAAAGAATGGTAAAATTGATTGCAATTTCATAAAATTATAAAGTATCTTTTCCCTTATGCATTTATCCATACTGCCTTTATCAAAAAGCTTTTAAAATGGTTTAATAATTATATGTAAGTCTGAAAATGGGTTATAAATTATTTTAATATAGAAAACATTTAAACATTTTTTTCTTCTCTTTATCATTTAAACACTTCTAACCTCACTGTAAAGTTGTAAAACTTACACTCCAGCCCCAACTATTCTGAACTATTAACATAGTCTGAGCTATATGTTTTTACTTGTTTTTACTTTATATGTTTTAATTCATTCTCTACTCAGAAAAAATATTGACTTAGTGAAATTAATGTGAACTATTATTTAGAGAATTTATGCTGAGTCTTGCAGACCTCTGGTGACCATTTAGACATTTAGAATTCAGTGATTTTAGAAAGTCTGCTGAATTATGAGCCAATAACTCTGCAAATGAGTAACATATATGTGTGTACGTGTGTGTGTGTGTTGGTAAAAACAAAAAATGGAAATAAACCCCCCAAACTATGTTACCCATACTTGGAATATTTAGATGTTTTGCAAGTTATAACTAATTGTCAAACACCAGAAATTTTAATAACTGTTCTTGAAAGTTAATTATTATTTGTATACATTTTTCCTGAGAGACTATTTGCTGCTTAGTCAGTTGTTTTTATACACCTAGAATCTCCTAATGATCTTTCTCTAATGACTTTCTCATAAATATATGTATATATTTAATGTCACAGAAAGCATTTGGTGCTAAATAGTACAAAATAACAAATCTAAACTGGGCCGGGCAAAGTACCTATATTCGCAATTCACAACAACCCTGAAGACAACCTTTCCACCTCCCTATTTATCCCTCTCACTGGATTTCAAACTCTGGCATGTTGATTGGGAAAGGCCAGGAAGAATTACCTACTGATTTGTATCATCTGTACTAGTAGTAAAGTGAGAAATTACACCACAAAAAGTTTAGATAAGTAAGAGAAGGCTGAATATCTCTTCTCAGTAATGAATAATCTATAAGTTCACATCCTTCTGAATCCTGGATGGCTTACCAAGCAATTCTGTAACAGACACTGATAAGTCCAGCATGGACCAACCTCTGATAGACAAGATTTAATTGGAGAGCCTTTAGCTAACTTTTTCCTTTGATTCTCCTCATTTCATAGACAGTGTTTGGAAACAAACACCTACCACAGAAAACCAATCATATATGTAATCAGTTAATTTTAATATTATTCATGCTAACATTAAATTTATATGGTTATTAATTCATAACCATATGTTGTAGTTTAACAATTTTTACTTTTTATTCCAGAATCCCATCTTGTTTATTAACTTTTGTCCTAGACCAAAGTAGTATGATTTAGACACCTACCCAAAAGACAAAACAATTTTTAAAAAAACTTGTTTCCTTTGAATATGTTGAATATGAGTGTAGAAAAATTATACAGAGTTTTATTTAAACAAACCAAGCAGATGTTGCACATCCACGTGAGTGAGCCTTCAAAATTATCCTATTGTGAGGCTGTACTGATAGTGGGTTTCATGTCAAATGATGGGTTAAACATGTACTGAACAGCCTGTCACTTAAAATTTGTTCAAGTTTTCATGTTTACCATTTCTTAAAAATTCCCTAAAAGCACTAACCATTAAAAACATAAGTATTATTATATTAAAAGGTGAAGTAATTCTTATTAACCAAAGACAATATAAGTAAAGTATATAAACAGACTATTGAATGAGAAGTACACTTTTTGGAAATTTTAAAATAACAAGAGATAGTAGCATATAAAGAAATGCAAGCCTTTATTCATTGCTAATAATAGCATAAATCAGTGCAACTGTTTTAGAGATATCTTTGGATTTTCTTTTTATGAAATTAAGTATGCAAGGCTTACCTCCAAGTTACAATCCCCAGGGTTCATGAGGATGCTCTTAGCTTCTTTGTTGTGGCAAAAGTTGGGGAAAATTAAGCCACCATCACAAAGGAAAATAATAATAAAATGTGTTATGTCCAATACTGTCATATTAGCAATTATACTTAAAATATAAAACTGAGTTTTTAAAAAATTGTAAAACTATTTAGCATAATTTGACTGATATAAGAAAAATTATAATGCAAACTAATATATTTTAAAGTATATTCTTTTCTAAAAGTATACATTAATATATTGATAAGATTTCTCATGTAGGGTATATGGGAAGGAATAATATTGGGGCTGAGGGAAGAGGAAAAATAATTAAGCACAACAAAAATGTAATATTTGATATATTTATAATAATGATATGCCATGAACTGAAGAATTTTATTAACTCAATATTCTAAATAAATTGATATTTAGTCTATAAAAAAGTTTCCAGTGTAAGGCATCCACTGAAATACGGAAAGTCAATAATAGAGTTTAACTTATTTTTATTTCTTTTAAAAATAGTATATCATCTATCCATAGATATCACCCTCTACAAGACAATTTTAAACTGAAAGTTATTAATCATTGGGTACACTGCACAATTGGTAAAAATAAAACAATAACCAAAATTTAATAACTTCATTATAGTCTATATGAAAAAAAAGAATGAGAAATACGGTTTTGAATCTAAAAGCAGAATGGGACAATTTGTCTCTGTGGTCACCTGGTAGAACCAGTACTCTGTGCAAAGGCCATGTCAGAAGATTGGTCTGTCCCTTCAGTAATGGTGGGGCAATCAAACTGCCACGCACAGTGACTCTAGTAATTAAAGTCATACTTGCTCTTACTATTTCACTTGCTCTTTTTTCTCACACATTGTGATTAAAATTCCCATGAAGATTTACCAAACAATTCCCTCTAAATGACCTATTGCAGGTTAAGATTTTGTGCCTCTAAAATCTGTCAGATATGCACATCATGTAAAGATCCACCAAAATGACTCAACTAGATAATATACACCCTATGGAGCCCATCCTAAGCAGTGTATGGGACTGTCACTTTTGTGTGTAGACATACGGAACCCTGACTTTTCATTCTGCTATAAAATAATAGTAATTGCAAAACATTCAAACCATATGGAAGAAATGAAAAGATAAAAACTAAGCACCATTGAAACACAGTGACCATTCAGGTACATAACAAGTCACACTATAAAGTCTATACTCTCCATATATTTGTCAGACCTGTTAGCTGTTAATTTTTCCTAAAAAATGTATATAAATCTGCATGACTTGTTGCTTTTTGCTTGTTTTTTATTGTTTGTGTTATTACAGTTGTTCCCATTTTTCCTCCCTTTCCCCACCTCCACCCAGCCCCACCCTCTCCTCTCCCTGTATCAACCCCCATATTGTAGTCCATGTCCATGGGTTGTGCACCAATGTTCTTTGGTTAATCCCTTCACTACCTTTCATCCAGTTCCCCTTCCGACCTCCTTCGGCAACTGCCAGTCTTTTTCACATATTTATGTGTCTTTTTCTATTTTGTTCATTAGTTTATTATATTCATTAGATTCCATGTATAAGTGAGATTATGTGGTATTTGTCTTTCCCTGATTGGTTTATTTCACTTAGTATAATATTCTCCAGGTCTATCCATGCTATTGCAAAATATAAGATTTTCTTCATTTTTAATGCTGTATATTATTCCATTGTGTAAATATACCAGAGCTTTTTTATCCACTCATCTACTGATGAGCACTTAGGCTGTTTCCTGATCTTGGCTATTGTAAATCAATGCTTCTGTGAACATAGGGGTGTATATATTCTTTTGAATTGGTGTTTCAGGATTCCTAGAGTATATTTCCAGAAGTGGGATTGCTGGGTCAAAAAGCTGACCTATTTTTAATTTTTTGAGGTATCTCCATACTGCTTCCCATGGTGGCTGCACCAGTCTGCATTCCCACCAACAGTACAAAAGGGTTCCCTTCCTCCACATCCTTACCAGCTCTTGTTGTTTGTTGATTTATTGATGGTAGCCATTCTGACATGTGTAAGATGGTATCTCATTGTGGTTTTAATTTGCATCTCTCTGATGATTAGTGATGTTTAGCATTTTTTCATATGTCAATGGGCCCTCTGTATGTCCTCTTTGGAAAAGAGTCTATTCAAGTTTTTTGCCCACTTCTTGATTGGGTTGTTTGTCTTCCTGGTGTTGAGTTGTATTAGTTCTTTGTATATTTTGAAGATTAAACCTTTATCAGACATATTATTAGTAAAAATATTCCCCCATCCAGTGGATTCCCTATTCATCTTGCAGATGGTTTCTTTAGCTGTGCAAAAGCTTTTTAATTTGACATAGTCTCATTTATTTATTTCTCCTTTGTTTCTGGGAAATACATTGGCAAAATATCACTACAAGAAATGTCTGGAGATTCACTGCCTCTGTTTTCTTCTGGGATTTTTTGTTTCACACTTATCTTTAAATCTCTTATTCATTTTGAATTTATTTCTGTGTATGGTGTAAGTTGGTGGTCTAGTTCCATTTTTTTGCACACCTTGGTCCAATTTTCCCAACACTATTTATTGAAGAGACTGCCTTTGCTCCATTGTATGTTCTTGCCTCCTTTGTCAAATATCAATTGATCATAAAGGTTTATTCCTGGGATCTCTGTTCTGTTCCATTTACCTATATGTCTGTTCTTATGCCAGTAGCAAGCTATTTTTATTAGAGTGGTCTTATAGTATTAGTTCAACATCAGGAGTTGTGATACCTCTAGTTTTGTTCTTTCACAAGATTGCTAAGTCCATTTGGGTTCTTTTTGGTTCCATATACATTTTTGGAATGTTTTTTCTAGCTCTCTGAACCATGTCATTGATACTTTAATAAGAATTGTATTGAATATATAGATTGCTTTGGTAGAATGGACATTTTAATTATGTTAATTCTTCCAATCCATGAACACAGAATATGCTTCCACTTATTTGCATCTTCCTCAATTTCTTTATTCAGTGGCCTATAGTTTTCTGCATGTAGGTTTTTTACCTCCCTGGTTAAATTTATTCCTAGGTATCTTATTTTCTTTGTTGCACTAGTAAATGGGTTTGTTTTCTTAGTTTCTCTTTCTGATAGCTCATCATTGGTGTATAAAAATGTCATCAATTTCTGGTTATTGATTTTGTATCCTGCTACTTTGCCAAATTCATTTATCAGGTCTAATAGATTTTTGGTTAAGTCTTTAGGGTTTTCTATATACAATATCATGTCATTCTTGGATAATGACAATTTTACTTCCTCTTGTCCAATTTGGATGCCTTTTTAACTTCTCCTTCTTGTCTGACTTCTATGGTTAGGATTTCCAGAACTATGTTGAATAAGAGTAGTAAAAGTAGACATCACTGTCCTGTTCCTGATCTTAAGGGGAGTGCTTTTAGGTTTTACCCATTTACATTGATGTTAGTTGTAGGTTTTTCATATATGGCCTTTATTATGTTGATGTATGATCCTCAATTCCCACTTTGCTAAGAGTTTTTATCATAAATGGGTGTTGGATTTTATCAAGTGTTTTTCTGCATCTATTGATGTGATCACATGATTTTTTTTAATTGTTCAATTACAGTTGTCCCCAATTTTCCCCCATTACTCACCCCTGCCCTACCTAACCCCCACCTCCCACATTCAGTCTTCCCTCACCATTGTCTTTGTCCATGGGTCCTTTATACCTGTTACTTGACAACCTTTCCCTTACTTTTCCCTGTTATCCCAGCCCACTCCCCTCTGGTCACTGTCAGTTTGTTCCTTATTTCCATGTCTCTGGTCCTATTTTGCTCATTTGTTTGTTTTGTTGATTAGGTTCTGCTTATATGTGAGATCATATGGTATTTGTCTTTCACCACCTGGCTTGTTTCAATTAGCATAATGCTCTCCAGTTCCAACCATGGAGCTCCTTCTTTCTTTCTGCCATGTAATATTCCATTGTGTAAATGTACCACAGTTTTTTGATCCCCTCATTTATTGATGGGCACTTAGGCTGTTTCCAGCACTTGGCTATTATAAATGGTGGTGCTATAAACATTGGGGTGCATAGGTTCTTGTCTTTCATTTTGTTTATGTGATATATCACATTCATTGATTTGCTAATATTGTACCAGTCTTGCATCCCTGGGGTAAATCTGACTTGATCAATATGTATGATCTTTTTGACATTTTGCTAGATCTGGTTTGCTAATAATTTGTTCAGGATTTTAACACCTTTGTTCATTAGGGATATTGACCTAAAATTCCCTTTCTTTGTTGTGTCTTTATCTGGCTTTGGAAATAGGATAATACTGACCTCACCAAAAGAGCTTGGAAGTCTTCCCTCCCTTGAATTTTTTGGAGGGATTGAGCAAACAGGAGAAAAGACTCGTGGGCATGGACAACAGTGTGGTGATTGCTGCGGGGAGAGGAATATAAGGGGACTAAATAGCAATGGAGAAAATACAAAAAAGATTAAAAAACAATTAAAAAAAGAAAATGTGGAATTAATTGACTGATTATCAAAACACCAGAGTAGAGAGAGGTAGAAGAAGGAAGAAAAAGACAAGGACAGAGGCAGAACTGTTTTGACCTTAAATTGTCAATAATTTTCTAATAAAAACAAAAATTGCAGTCCAATGCCTAAGTATAGTTATGAAAATAAAGTTTTACTTTGTCATTTTGTGTTTGCAATCTATGAACTTTGTACCTACTCTACCAGTGAAGACGTTTCAATACAATAATGACCATCTTAGAAAGTTAGTACCACTATATGAAAGCAGTACTAACAAGTTTTTCTTCATGTTTCCAAAATATTTGAACAAGAGAAAATGCTAAGAAAAATACCTAAAAAAAAAGAAGGAAAAAAAAACAAATAGCCCTCTGTATTTAAATATTGGAATACGGTAACTTGCAAGATGTTGGAAATGCCACCCATGTCCATTTGAGTAAAGGGAAAAAGGGAAAAAATGTATATGATAGCCACTACCTGGACTGCAGTTATTAACCTTTTAGAAGGAGAGGGAATAAAGTAGATGATTTCTCAAAGTCCAATCTAGGGCTGTCATTCTATCGTACTATGGCTCTTTGATGTCAGAATGCAATCCAGAGCTTTTGAAGTATATTAGAAAACCCAGTATAACTTGCTGTCTGCTGGGCCACGGGCCAACATGAGGCTTATGAAAGAAAGTGTCAAGGACAGCATTCACTAAGGATGCAAAAATCACCCAGAGAAATAGATGAAAGGGGAACTAGATAGTGAAGGATACATTAGGAAGGGAAGTAAATTGTGGAGCTGTAAGAAACTCAGGCACAAACAACCTGAATTAAGATGGTAGATATAAGGAGTGCACTTCTCTGGGTTTATCCATTTCAGATACGTGAATTTTGAATGTTAATGGACAAGTACATGGAACTACAGAACTGTATCTGCAGGAATATCTTAAAACAGAGTTTTATGGAGAAAAAAAAGCTTTATTGCGAATATAAATCCTGGAACTAAAGTGTGTGTGTTTGTGTGTGAGAGAGAAAGAGAATACAAACACATATATGAGGATGCTTGCATTATTAATCCTTCAAATAAATATTTATAAACACCTACTATAAACTAGGTACCAGGTCATATTTTTAAAATAAATTAATAAGTAGGAAAATAGTCTTCCTCCTACCAAAACATGGCCAATGCTGATCATATGTATCCCCTACTTTCCCCCCACTCTCTGTTTTGCAGTGAGGCTGATGCTCACACATAGCATCTCCCCGGCTCCCATGTCACCAGCCTCTGGTTAAGTCCTGTCACTGAAAGAAAGGGTGAGAGAGAGCCTAGGATATTCCTTGTACTCTTTGTCTACTTCTGGCCATATTTCTTTACACCTCTTCAATGTTTCTCACTTCTTCCAGATGGCCCCTCTGGACCATGTGTGGCACATGGGCCCACATCAGGCAATGGACTAACTAGACCATCCTATCCATGTTTTCAGCTCTCATTTTGTCATCCTAGATTTTGTGCTCTCCTAGCAACACATTTTCTTTTGCTTCCTCAAGAGTCCAATTGCTGCTAATATCTTGGTAGCCTTATTATCCTCTGTTTGGTTTCTCAGTTTTTCCAAAAGCTCTGTTAAACTATGTTATATACACTGTCTTCCTGTCTTAACCCCAAATGACCCACTGCCTAATAGAGTAATTAAATTAAATGGGATTACAGATTATCTAGGATGATATGGACACATTTATATTGGGGCTTATCTTATTCTTAGATCAAGAAAATATCTCTCAAGTCAACTGACATTTATGCTGGGACCTGAAGATGAGTGGGCATTAGCCCGTTATAAGGAAAGGAAGGTTTCAGACCTGGTGATAACATCCTCAGACTTACTGTGCCCACCAGGTGTGTGTGTGTGTGCGTGTGTGTGTGTGTGTGTGTGTTCATGGTGAGAGCATGTAATATCTATCCGCAATGCCTTATGTATACAATAAATTATTAACTATAGTTACCATACTGTATATTAGATTTCTAGAACTTATTCATCTTATAAATAAAAGTTTGTACCTTATGACCAACATCTCCCATTTCCCCCAGCCCCTGACAACCAATATTCTATTCTCTGTTTCTATAAGTTCAAATTTTTTAGGTTCCACATATAAATGATATGATGTAATATTTGTCTTCCTGTGCCTGGTATTGTAGAGGAAATCAAGGCTGATACCAAAGATGAAATGCTAATTGCCCTGACTTATGATGTAAATGCTTCTCTCCCACCTCTGTAAGCCTTTTTCACACCAAATCTATACTAGCCTCCCAATACCCTCCCCCACTTAGCCCAGCATAAAAGGAATGCGGGGCTATTGTTCTGGGCTCAGAATTTGGAGTTTGTCTCCTCTGGGCCCGTGCACGTAAATAAAGATCGTGCTCCTAACCCCTCAGTGTCTGGTCGTTTCATTTTTCCGTAACAGTATATTTCATTTATCATGATGTCCTAAAAGTTCATCCACATTGTCAGAAAAGACAGGTTTTCCTTATTTTAAAGGCTGAATGATATTTAAATTTATCTATTAGATTTCTAAAGTTGTCGGGATATAAGACAGGATTGCCAGAGGGCTAGACACAATGTAAGGTAAGCAAGTGAGGGGTTTGAACAATGAGACTGGGCGAGGGAGGAACAGGTAAGGAGCTTTGCATTTTATCTCATTGAGGAAGTAAAGAAATGTTAATGCATGTCACTATAAAATCTCTGTTATGATCTTTTCTAATACTCATCTTTCATTTTCTTCCCCTAGATAACTAGATGGTTCACTCTATCAACTCATTCAGGTATTAACTCAAATATCACCTATTCATTTCTTCATCCAGTTTACATTTCAAACTCCACCCAGCACGACCTAGTCCTTTAACCTGGCTTCTTTTTTTCCCCTCTCCTTAATACTAATAATCAGTAATAAAGCAGATTTGTTCTACTCTATGTACTCTGCTATTCTTTTTCCAGGATCATATCAGTGATGTAAAAATACTGTAAGAATTTAATAACTATTTCTTTAAATGAATTTAATTAAATTATGTGCTAATCCTTTTCTTGCTGACAATGATTTTAGTGAGCCATTACCTCTAAATACTTAGCCTTTAAAATAATAAAAAAACACATCTCCCTTGAAGTAGAATCTACATTAACTGATTTCCACAGAAACTTTGTTTCCCTACGAGGTAGTCTGCAACGTGCAGGGAACTCCCCTTGTTTGCCACATGATAGTGTTTGTCTGCTTAGGCTGCAGCTCTCTCTGCCCCGGAATTCCCTGCTTTAGGGCTTTTGGCCATGTTAAGTGTGAGGGCCAGAGAGAGAGACTTTCCTTGTGAGGGGTTTGAATGGAAAATGGGTTCCCCTTCTTGTATGGGGCCTTAATATTTCCTGTGTAATCACAACAAAGATTTCTTGGAAACAATTTTGTATAATTAGTTTGGCATGTTTCCAAAATAGACCCAAAGACAGAGATGTATATGTAGAGATGTCCTACCACAATTGCATTTTATTTCATGTATCACGAACATTTTAATAACTTCAAATATTCTTATAAAGTACAATTTTAGTGCTTACACATTATCCTATTACATGGATATATGGGGCCCTGCTGTCAGGGACAGTATCTGTGAGGGGACACATCAAGCAGGATGGGGAAGAGAAGAGAGAGGAATTTGGTGAAGTAGGAACAGAAATGTCAGACAGCCCCAGGGAAGATATGAGATGAACATGGCCCTTCAGAGAAGTCCTAAATCAAGGCACAAGGCCAGCCATCTGTAGTCCATACTGGTCATCACTGAATGATAGCCACTCCACGAGGTAGGGATTCTCAAATCCTGGGTGGCTCAACTCTCTTTAATCAAAGCATTTCTGAGGAAAGCACCTGATGGCCAGTTCTCATCACCCAAGTCTCTCGGTTTCTAATAGAGTGAAGGCGCCTGGGGCTCATATTCAATATCCATTAAAATGCATGCTTATTTATGGGATAAACGAAGGATGATAGCAGAAATTAGAGGTACGAGACAGAACAAGATTTCTTTCTCTGACGTAAATAAAAGAATGGTTATAAAATGGAACAGGTGGCTCTAGGAGCTACAATAATTATAACACACAATAATATCTTATTATTTGACTTAGGAGATATAAATAATTGGTTAATATTTGTGTGTGATCTTGGAAAAAACAAAGTTCTGTTCTGTTGAAATAAGGAACTATCAATATGGTATATGTATTAAACAATTACTAAATATATTTTTCTTTACAATCATTAATGAATGCTTTACATAAAATTATCATTGCCTTATAATCATTATATATATTCATAATGAAAATTTTAAAATATCAAAAATAACAAGAAGGAAGATAAGAACACGACCCAGATGATGCTTGTTAGCAATTGGTTATAATTCTCTCTGAGTACTAACTAGCAGTGTCTGCCTGCTTCTTTCTCTCTGATTTTTTACACACATTATATATGTACATATATTCACATTTATGACATTTACTCACACTATTTTTATCATAAGGCATATATTTTTCTGTAATTTTATTTAATATATCATGAACATTTTAATAACTAAATATTCTTATAAAATATGATTTGCTGGTTACCTATTATTGTATTACATAGGTGTATCTTAATTTCTGCATTCCACAAGATTACCACACTTCATTTATTGATGAACTACTGCATTTGACAGATATGAACTACTGCTTTTTATATAGGCAGATAACACTTTAAACTCTTTTATTTTTTTCTTAAGCCTTGGGAGGTTTTCCTGAAATCCAGTTACTGTAGGATATATGACAACATATTTTACACGACATGTTTATAATTCCTCAATATGTTCCTCAGCATGTAAGGAGGCTTTGAGGCAGAATATATCTTTGAGGGTAATTAACACATTAAAATTTTGAACCACTTAAACATATGATTATTTGCATTTTTACATTTGGTTGAATCTAATGTTTCATTATTAAAGAAACTCAGCAGTTACTATCAAGTTCCCTAAGAGAAAATACACATTGCTTTAGTCTTCATTCACAGAACTGAGCATTATTAGATATTAAGTTCCTTTTGTTTTATTTAAATACGTAATTTAATAATAAATGCATAATAACATTTAAATATTTAATTCCAGGTAGCTTATCAGCACCATGTATTGCTATTGAAGGCAGAGTAACAGGGAGTAATTAAATAAATTGGTGATGCGCTAGATAGATTCTTAACATTCTCTTACAGTAAACTCATTTTGTGTAGTAATAAGCTTTGTCATTACAAATGAAATGCACCACCTGGCACAATTAGTGTTATGCCTCTTATTTTTTTTAGTGAGTCTCGGAGCTGTAGTACAATGTTATAATGTGCATTGTTATAGCTCGAGCAAAATACTAGTACTTGATTTAAAAAAATGTCTTTCATACCAGTGCCTAGGGTCATTGAAAATATATTCCAGTTAGGTGCCATGAACTTTTTTTTAAGTTTATTGTATTTTTTTCCATTACTATTTAGTCCCCTTATACTTCCTCCCCACCAGCAATCACCACACTGTTGTCCGTGTCCATGAGTCCTTTTCCTTTTTGCTCAATCCCCTCACCCCCTGACCTCCCCCGCACTAGCTGTCATTCTATTCTCCACCTATGAATCTGTCTCTGTTTTGCTTGTTAGTTCACTTTGTTCATTAGATACCACATATGAGTGAAATCATATGGTGTTTGTCTCTGACTGGCT
Organism: Mormoops blainvillei; assembly: GCA_004026545.1. Classification (NCBI taxonomy): domain Eukaryota; kingdom Metazoa; phylum Chordata; class Mammalia; order Chiroptera; family Mormoopidae; genus Mormoops; species Mormoops blainvillei. Next base: position 81,838 of record PVJD01004965.1, read on the forward strand.
TACTTCACTTATCATAATGTTCTCCAAGTCCATCCATACTGTTTCAAAGAGTAAAATTTTCTTCTTTTTTATGGCTTAGTAGTATTCCATGTATAAATATCCCACAGTTGTTTTATCAACTCGTCTACTTACGAACGGAAAAATTTTTTTAAAGATAGCACAGTGTTGATAAATTATGACCAAATGTTTCTCATACATATAAATAGCTAAAAATTTTCAGGGAAGAGCACTTGAACAATGTGCCCTGGCTAGAGGGGCTCAGGACTGAGTGCCGGCCTTCAAACCAAAGGGTCACTGTTTTGATTCCCAGTCAGGGCACATGCCTGGGTTGCAGGTCAGGTCCCCAGCAGAGGGTGTATGGGAGGCAATCACACATTGATGTTTCTCTCCCTCTCTTTCTCCCTCCCCCTCTGCCTAAAAATAAATAAATAAAATCTTTTACAAAAAAGAGTAATTGAACTATGTAATCCAGTAAAAATTAGAATGTTATATTAAAATATAATTTTAATACAATTTGTCATGTAATTTATTAAACTATGTAAAGGTAAAATTGTAATAATAATATTCAGCCAAAGCATACAGATTATCCCTCCAACATACCATAGAGAGATGGGAGGAAATCTAAAAAGAATAGTCCACTCAATGGGCTTTTTAAAATTAACTTAAGAACAGCTCTTAGCAGGATGAATATAGCACTGGAGCCATTATACTTAAGACAATGATGATTCCAGTACAACAATTGTCAAAACTATATATAATAACTCTCTCAACTATAAAGCAGGTCACCAAGTGTATCTCAATCTCTATTTCCCAAATTCTGTTAAAACCACAATTAAATCTATAAATGAGATTAAAAATTAAAAACTCTGAAATCTAAGGATTAAAAATAGGAACAGAATGGCATCTTTATTTCCAGATATATACTAACTTAGAAGCCGAGCTCTCAAGTATAACTTTCAAAGCATGTAGGTGAACACTTTTCAGGGAAAGACTAGGGGACAAGTCATGTTGACTACACTGAACCCTGATGGGGACAGCCGCAGTCAAGGGTATTGCGAGTGTGCTCCTTAACAACTGATCATTTGTTTGCTGTTGTCTGGTAGGTCTTCTGGTTGCAAGCCACAGTGAAGCTAGATGTTGGGAGTTCCTTCTCAATTGCATGGCACTCTTCCCAGAGGCAGATTCAGGTCGGTTGAGGCCCTGGGCACAGAAGAAAATATTGAGACCCTTAAAAACAGAGAGAAAGACAGGGAAAATAAAAATACATGCCTTCAGAAGTCAGGGCCCAGGGTGCGTGCCTGTTGCGCCCGCCATTAAATCTACCTCTGCCTCTACTTGGGAGGGAGTTTATGGCAAGAGTGAGTCTAAGCCTTGTTTAACCCATTTTAATCTGAATGTTTTTTCATTCACCTGTTGTTATCTAAGTTGAAACATAAACATTTTTTTTTTTATTGGATGTCAAACATTGTGAATTTTAAATTGTTTGTTACTGAATTTTGTTTCTGGCTTTTAACAGTTTTGGACTTTGTTCTGATAGGCTGTTGAGTTGAATGAAAATCCCTTTGATAAGGATGAGTCAAGAGGGGGAATTAGCAAACTTTCTGTAAAAGGCCAGCCAATGCCTTAAGCTTTGCAGGCTATGTGACCTCTATGTCAACTAATCAACTTTATTGTAACACAAAAACCTCCATAGATAATACGTAAGTAATTTAGAAGAGCCGTATTCCAACAAAACTTTGTTTATTGAATCAGGCAATGGGTGACATTTTGTCCTTAATTTGTTGACCCCTGTTTTAGAGTAATCTGTTTTGTAGGAGTAGTTCAGCCTAGTTACTAAAGCATGGCTTTTCTTATATCTCTCCAAAATGCCCCATGTATTTAATGATATTTTTTCACTTTGGTTGCTGGGTTTTAGAAAGATTCATGGCCCTGTTTGAGGTACAGCAGTTGTCTGGCTTACAAATACCTGGTAATTTTTGGGGGAGGGTCTACCCTCAGAGTTTCCCCCTACCTACATAGATTGATATTCCATCAGAGACTCCACAGGTCCATATGCACTTTTCCAGAGCTCTTTCTCTCTGTAACGCCCTCCTCCCTGTTTATCTGCTTCCAATTGTTCTAGCCACCTCAACATGGAGTGTGGAAAAATACTCCAAGCTCAACTCCTCAAACAAAAAGTGCACCACAGATCTTTAGAGTTGGGTCTCCTTCTCTAGAATTTAGAAATTGCCTCTAAGCTTAAAAAAAAAAATTTCAGAACATTAATCTCTTTTGTTTCTCTTTTCTAATAGTCTTATGTTGACAGTTGTCCAGTATCAGAACACATTTGCTTTGTTTAATTTTCTAGTTGTTTATAGAGGGAAGTAAGACCTCACCCAGGATCACGAATCCTCTATGTAGCTTTTATGAAGATCTTTTTATTAAAATCTCTCTACAAATGTGCGGCTTTTTTTCTGAGGAACACTTTGGACACTTTTGATGCAGGTGTTCTGGGGGTCTGGGGACCTGAAGTTACATGACCCACTATGGGCTCTTGGCTTTATGCAGGAAAGAATTCAAATTCAAGTCAGCATAGTGTTAAAAGTGAAAGAGTTTATTAGTGAAGCAGTGTGACACAAAGAAGGCAACTCCACAAATGAGCAGCCCCCCTGAAGAGGGATTTACTTCTTTTATTGAGTCTCACTTAATCAAGGATAAGGCATTCAATAGGAGGGAGAAATATTCAAAATTTTTTTGGGAAAGGGGTGGAGACTTCTTGGAAAAGCACCTTGGCCAGTTTGTATCCTTATATGGGCTTTTTATGTCCTAACATTGTGGCTGGTGGTGTGTCAGTTAGTATGCTAATATATTACAATGACAGTATAATAACACCAGGAGCTACTAAACATGAAATTAGTCACCATGTTGTATCAAGCTGTTCTTGCCAGGTCTAAGCCATTTAAATCCACTGGGGGTTAGTCTTATCTCCGTGACAGCCCTTGGAGCCTAGTCATTTCACCACATACCTTATTTCACTTCTACCAAAAAATACAAATAGGAAAAAAATAATACAACAGATAGATTACTATTCTTCCCTGCAATCTATAAGAGGTTAAATGTCTGTAAAGGGTTCTCACTGCTTTAGGAGTCCTACTTTTGAAGTCACCTTAGGAATAGTTGCTATAGGTTGAATGCTCTTATATACTAAGTTTGTATGGTGCTTGTTTGGAGAAATAAAACCACAATTATCTAAAAAAAAAAAGTTTAAAATGTCATTGTATATTTTGACTTATTCTCCCAGGTAGAAAGGTGTTAAGCAGGAAAATTTGAAAAAAGTAAAGTTTTAACAGTGACTTCAGGTGTTTTTTACTTTTCTGTCTAGTCTATAAGTATACATTGTCATTTATTTCTTAAAACAGGTGATAGTAATATTTTTAGTTTTTTTAAATTTCCTTTTTCCTTTTCTATTTGATATTGTTGTGTGTTGATATTTCAAACATTAAATAAACTGCTTTTATTGTCTCTTTCTTTAGAGACATAACCTGTATATAATCATAAATCTGCCTTGGAAGTGTAATTATTGATATAACTTGTCCATTAAGCAAACTCTGCTGTCCAAGCAGAGAGAATTTAAGGCCCTGGATATAACCATGGAGAGATGCTTACAATGTGATCATGGTTAAACTTTTAAAATATACTTTTATCTAATTTCAGTATCCAAGTTTTATGTGAAAACTGTTTTAGTCAGAGATCTCAAGATTTTTAAATTGTTTCTGACAGATTGGATCCAGAAAACAGATCCAATAAGATATAGCTATGTGCATATATATATAAATATATATAATGTATATTTCATTTATATCCATATTTATATAGATACCAAATATATATATATATATATCCACATTTATCTATCTATGACAGAGAGAGAGAGAAAGAATTTAAGTAATTGGCTTACAGTTATGGAGGCTAGCAAGTTCAAAGTCTGCAGTGTGGACCAGCAGGTCAAAACACAAGAGAGTTCATGGTGCAGATGAAGTCCAAAAACAGTCTGCTGAAGAATTCCATCCTGCTCAGGGGAGCTGATGTTTTTATTCTATTCAGGCCTTCAGTTGGTTTGATGAAACCCACCCGCATTACAGAGGGCAATCTGATTTACCCAAGCACTCATCAATTTAAGTATTAATCTCATCCCAAAATACCATACAAGTAGATACATAAAACTAAGCATCACAGTAGCATTTATACTAATCCCTTAGACCTTATTAAAATCCTGACAAGAAGATAAACACCTTACAATGAATATGCATGATAAACTAACAAAGACATGTTTATTTTATACAATATAATGGAGAAGAGGTATTGTGAGGAAGAGGAGGTAGAATTGGTTGAAAATGCACTAGAATGTGAAACACTCAAGTTGAGATAAAGAAAAACAGTGGTATATTTTTTGTATTATATTTTTAAATCTTTGAAGTGTCTATTATTGTCTCAGGGACTTTATATGCTGCTGGTATGTACAGATAGCCTGAAGATTCATGAGGACTGCATGACTAATGGTTCCAGGTACTGCAAGGATGATACGTGAAAGCCCTACAGTTAGTGAGATAACTAATTAGCAGTTTCGATCACATAAAGGGTAAGATATTTTTTCAACCTTATCTTTGATGTAAACATTCCTAAAGAGAAATCAATATTATTTACAGCAATACTAAGAGAATTAAACTTTATTAAAGGAGCTCCTGTTCTCAAACACAATTCACAAGAATTACATTGATTTTTTTTTCTATTTTACCTTTTTCTGGACCTCTGTTATTGGTCCTAAGGAAGAAGCTAGAGAATTAGTGTATTTCTGACTTATTTGTGAAGAATTCTTACCAACTAATTTAGTTTCTCTCTTTTTCTTCTTCCAGAATACTTAGAATATATAAAATTCCTATTCTCTCTTGATTCTTATCCCTAACCTCAAAACTAAATGCTTTCTCCAGTGATTAGGACTAGTTTGGTTCAGCAGTGCAGTCACCTGGGTAAAACAGAAGATAATAAACAGAATTTTGTGTTGTTTATGTCAAAAACAGCACTTTTCCAAGCACTAATTGATCCACCTTCATTTTCACAAGATTTAACACTTATTTAAAAAACTTCTTTTTAATCTATGAAAAAATAATAAAATTTTTCTTAATTCTTACAGAATAATCTGTAACATTTTTATATATCTCTCATAGTTTTATATGTGGAAACAAAACAGAAACTAATGCAAACATTAGAGTGAATAGCTAGAATAATATCAACTAGGTTTGTTTTCATTAATCATACATTCCACTGTGCACTTTTAGGCTTTGCATATGAATCTGTCCCATGGCAACATGAAGCATTTAGGTAAATGTTGCTGAACATTATGTGCAACCACGTGATTATTCATAGATGTTTATATGAACATTTCATTGCCCATCCAAATAAATGCCACATTGAGCATTCAATATGTTTGAATGTGCAGTCTCTCACAAAAATAAAAATTCCTTTTTCAAGTCATAATGTTATACATTGCCTTACTATGGGACTTTTAATATATTAGAGGGTGATTCTGCACATACCATCTTTGGGATTTTGTGCTATGAACCATGGGATGCTCTTACGCAATGGTGCCTTGATCAATGGACCTGAACTTTATTATCCCACTGTAAAGAGAGAGTAGAGCTGAGATACTTGCCCCTTATATGACTGTCTCTTATTTTGATTGTTTCATTTAGACAATAAACCCCAGTGGCATTAAAGGTGATCTGAAAGTTAAACATTGCAAAGGATTTCCAAAATTAGCAATGAGCTGCTTTAAACAGCAAGATGAACAAAATTCACTTAAAACTGTAGAGGTATTTATTTTTTTCTCCTCCATTCTTTTTTATTTTCCTTTAAGTCTACAAGAATTAATTAAATAGCTCATTTTTTTCTAAAGCCTGCAAAGATATTGGACTTGCTGAAGTTAGCCTTTGTAAGAGGTATCAGAAATAAGTGTCCTTGTTGCTATAAAATCCTGAGTTTCTTCAAAAAATACATTACAATTCTTGTAGATATGTTAAATAACAACTTTCCAACATGTATCACTTCAAATAGCCATCACGTGCATCAACTCTGATGAAAATATAGAATAAACCTAATGATATTGGAACCAACTTATATCATACTCCCAAGAATTATACTAGAAACAGGAAGGAAATCAGCCCCTAAAAATCCCTAAAATCCCTATGAATGCAAAAATCAAAGTGTGACCAACCAACACAATGCCATTCTCAATCATTTTCTATAGTGGATAATATGATGTGACACTCAGACTTCCTATATAGGACTGAGACACTCATCCTCTCTTCCCCTTTTAGGAATTCCAGTAGCTGGGTCTCGGTCTAGAAATTTACTTTAGATGAAGAGAACATCTATACTCAGTCATGTACCAACCCAAGTGGTAATCTAACCATTGTGAGCACAGCAGTGTAAAGTCATGGCTTCTTTGTCTCAAGGCAAGACAACTGTAAAGGGTCACCCCAACTCTAGTACTGCCCATGAAACTATACAAGCTCATCCTTGTAATTTCATTGAAATTCAGTTTTTCTGTTTGCCCAATTCCTTTTCTTTGCCTTTACTCATAAAAAATGTTGATATTGAGGGTGCTATTCCAAACACTTCCCACATGCAAATCTCCATCTCAAAGACTGTTTTACAGAGATCTTGATGTAAGACAATTAGTGTTAGCAGTCTAAATAGATAGATTTTAATATGGGATATTGAAGCTGGATGCCTTGACAGCCAACTGGCAATAAATAAGGAATTAATTACAATAGCAGCAGAGAACCTTCTAGAGAAGGTGGAGTTGTCGGTCTTTACAACAAAGATTCCTAGTTGGAAAGAGTGAGACTCTGAGGCTTGAGTTGGGGGAATTTGGGTCGATTAACTCATAAACATTAACTCCATATCCCCAGAATCCTCTAGGCTTGAAGATAACTCCTACTTTTTCCTAGTAAAGGCCAGCATGCCTCCACTGCTTAAAAATGAGGTAGTGACCTCTGCTCACAAGTCATCATGAGCACCCCTTACCACAAGGCCACAGTGTCCTTTGACCCCCAAGTTAGGAAAGTGCTAACATGCTAAAAAAGAGATGAAACTGTGCCCTGAAGAGTACCTTAGGTCACCTCCCAATAAACTAATAGTGAATTCTACCAGGCCAGGTCAATATACACTGGGAGGAGTTGGGAGGATATCATTGGGATTACATCCTGGAAATCCTGTATAAAAAAGATAGAACAGGAGATTGGGTATGGATTCCTTACATTATTGATAAGTGAGAACTATCCCATGATAAAGGACTCCACAATTTGAAAAAGACCTCAGAAAACCATGGTGATACACTGTCAACATGGTTTTTGTAAGCATGGAGAAAGGGATAGCCCAATATAAGTAAAGTAGAAATGCTAAAAATGCCATGGCAGATATAGAAAAGAGGAAATTAAAAAAAAATCACAAAAGTGGCCAAGCTACTCAATATACTGCATAAAGTTGGAAAATCTACCAACTAGCCATGTTCTGAGAGAGCCTAGAAGGTACCCCATTTACCAAAGCAATAGCAATGCATTGGTGAGAGAAACATCATCATCCTTGAGAAGTTCATTGGCAGCTGTCCTTTGTTGGTAGGGCTTGTGATAATCAATTCTGTACAGAACTGTGTTCTCTGATTATAAGAAGGATGATAGACTCTTGAAAATATAGAAACCAAAAGCAGCATATAACCATCAGAAACAAAGCCAGTGCAACTGTCAGGATAAGTGGCAAAATTGAAGTGGCTATCATAGACACTAATTTACAGAGGTTTGGCAGTGGTTAATGAAATACCGCATCTTAGTATGAGTAGCTGACAAAGGTATGATTTTATATGAACAATCAAAAGAAATTAAATATAAATGGTCATTAGGCTTGATGACCATTGACCACTTCAATGAAATGTTGTGATTCCTGGGCCAGTTTCTGATTTTCAGCCAGTTTTCATGCCTGGATCCCACTGTGAAAATGGGAGAGAGGGAGGGAAGAAGGGATCCCATTGTGAAGGGAGAGAGATTAGGGGAGACTACAGAGGGAGAGAGAGAGAGGGAGAGAGAGCGGGGGGAGAGAGAGAGAGAGAGAGGTCTCACACTTAGGAATATTGCTGTGAACCATTTACAAAGTGGCATGCAAGGTTGCCATCTTTGAAGAGGGTCCAGACAAGGAGAGTGTTCTGCAGCAGATAAAGACTAGAGTAGGTAAAAGCTACACCAACCTGGCAGAGGTTTAGGTAATGGGAAATGATTCCTTATCTTTTTTAATGGTAAACTCCACTAGGAGAATCACCGGTAGATGCCTAGGTTTTGGGATCATGACTGTAACATTTTCAGGGGAAAATCATACACTACTCAAAAAAAGTTGCTTCTGGTCTGTTACTAGGGCCCGGTGTAGAAGGAGCACCTAACGCCGTGGTGAATGAAGTAACCATTCACTCTGAGCTGCTGCTCCTGAACTGAGGTCTGTCAAATCCTCCAAGTCATAAGCATGGTAAGGCAGTAGCAATACATTGTAACATGGAAATAAGACATGTAAGATCAGGAATGTTCAGGGCCACATGCAACATATAGGCTGCCAAAGTCAAAGGGCCTAAAGCTTCATTACACTCACCACCCTTGTACCAGCACCTTTCCTTCTGCCTGAATTTATGGCTGTGTAGGGTTTTGTTTGTCTTGTTGATGCAAGAGAAAAGAGGCTGAGCTCACTCTGCTATTGAACTACAGTTCCTCTCAGGAGTATCCCTGAAAGGTAACAGTGATAGGAAAACCTCTGTATGGTACAGCTTCAGTTTTAAGACCAACTTCTTTTGCAGAGGTGATAATTCATCCTATTGCCCTCTCTTTTTGAAGTTTCTCTTGAGTAAAAGTCCAACAAGAAGCAAATAAATTATGTTCAAGATTTATTACAAGGTGGAAATGGATTAAAACAGCACAAGGGGTGGACTGCAGTGGATGTTGTGGTGCACAACCCAGAGATACCACTTCAGAACTATCAGCAGATACGGCTCCCAGCTGAGTCCTCCATTCATTGCTTTTAGTCCGAGAAAGCTGCCATGCTCTACCATGGAGCCACCCACACCTGGCGATTGGTTATTAAAAAGATGTTAAGGTCTTATCTAGTTGCCTCAAGGCTGGATGACACTGATGGGCCTTCCCAGGTTCAGAGTCCTTTAGTGGACAGGATGATGCCTTTGTTAGGAATCAATCACAGTTCACCTTCTTTCTGCTCAAACTTATCTCCTTCACTTCAACACAGCTGTTGATAACAAAGACACTGACAAATTTTCTACATAAGCCTTCCTCTTAGAGTATATTTCTTGTACCAAATAAAGTGTGTAATCCTTAAGGAAAATCTGAAGTCTTTATCAGCTATCTATACAGGCACACCTCAGAGATATTGCGGGTTCAGTTTCAGAGCACTGCAATAAAGTGGATAGCACAATAATGTGAATGGTAATCTTTTTGCTGGTGGAGGGTTGTGCCTTCAATTGGTTTAAAAAAAAATCTGTAAAGTGCAATAAAACAGGATATGTCTGTGCTAACATGCCAAAGAACTTTAGTTCAGCCAAGCATCTAATCCCTAATTGGGCAAAGGGGTAATCGAAAATACACACACACACACACACACACACACACACACACACACGTAAAAATTAAAGAAGGTGTAGTTGTTTCTAGTGTAGCATTAGGAATGAAGAATTAAAGTTGGAGTTCCTAGCATTCTTTCCTGGATGCTGGGAGTACTTTATGATGAAGCAAGGTGGTCATGAGTAAATGATAGAGGGAGATTTCTGGCACAATAAGGCATTTAATAGGTACTTATAGTCCCACAGGACAGTGCCATTTCCCCACCTAATATCCTAAAATTGGAAGGACAGTTGGGGATGGGAAGGCTAGAGGATGGAGTGATTGAGCAAAAAGGAAAAAGGACTCATGGACAAGAGCATGGTTATTGCTGGGGGGCGGGTATAAGGGGACTAAATGGCAATGGAAAAAAATACAATAAAAGAAGAGAATGAAACCTCCTTTACCCCCAAAGAAATTAATAAAGAAACATGTAGCTCTTTACAAACTACATCAAACTGGAGTTACCTGAATTCTGCTGACAAGCAAATAGAGTTTCTTCCAGCATGAAGGCTTTGAGTCAGTCAGAACTTACTTCCAATGACATGAAAGCTGTGTGGTATGTTTTTAACACTTCTCTTTCTAGAATATGTGAAGGACTTGGGGTTGCTTTATTCCTTTTTTTTTTAATAGGAAAAAAAAAGAAAAAGAAAACCACCATGTGTTGTTTCTGTAAAGAGAGATACCTCTTCAAAGAGAGTCTTGGGCAGTTCCTTCCAGAGATTTCCTGGAAGAAGGCATTCTTATCGTAGGAGGTGACAGCTCCATGCATGTATCTTCCCTGAAGACTTTACCAGTCGGTGGAACAAGTTGTGCAGTGAAAGACGGTGATATTGATAATCCTGGCCCTGTGTAGGATCAGGTTAATGTGTGTTTGTGTCTTACTTTTAAAACAAAAGTACAAAAAGTTAGAAATATTAAAAATAGATAATAGCTTATCTATATCCTTATAGAATAAGGATATAAATAAAGAAAATATTTTTGTATAATGTGTTATTAAAGAATTAGAAAGTTTTTAAAGTAAAAAGGTTATAGTTAGCAAAGTTAGCTTATAATTAATGAAAAAATATTTTTTTAATTTAGTGTTGCCTAAGTGCACAGTGCTTGTAAAGTCTAGAGTGACGTGCGATACTCTCCTAGGCATCATCTTCACTTACCGCTCACTCACCGACTCACCCAGAGCAAATTCTAGTCCTGCAGGCTCTCTTCATGGCAAGTGCCCTATACAAGTGTATCATTTTTTAATCTTTTAAATAATAGTTTTACTGTTTTTTCCCCTATGGTTAGGTGCATAGACTATAGCATTCAGTACAGTAATATGCTGCATAGGTTTGTAGCCTAGAAGTAACGGGCTGTACCTATAGCTTAGGTGGATAGTAGGCTACATCACCTAGGTTTCTGTAAGTGTACTCCATGATATTCGCCTGATAAAATTGCCTTATGGTATATTTTCAAGAATGTATCTCCCTCTTTAATGGACACATGACTATTCAAGGGACACAATTGTATCCATTGCAATGGTGATTTCTCACAATCATGCAATAACACATGTTTGAGGTAATACAAACACACATACAAACACTAGTAGACTCCATTTCAAGCCATAATGGAATAAATGATACCAGAAACAACTTCTCAAAGTAAATAACAGTAAAATTAGTCAAAACATATAAAGCAATTTGCTCCCTGCAAATGACTGGACCTCCACTGTAAGACAGAAGACATTCGTGAGGCAACCTTGGTTCAAAGACTACTCATTACCCTAATTAAAACTTTGTTAGAACTATGCTTCAGGCTGAAATACTTCCTACTAAACCCTCCATCTTTCCTTTACTCCTTCATAGGAGTCACCCCATCTCCCCTGGCTCTATTCCATTTTTTCCTCATGATAATTTTTTTCAATAAATCTCTTCTTCATGCAATTCTGTCTTGATGTTTTCCTTTCAAGCAATGAGAAAAAATGCAAATGGTACTAGAATTACCTGAAAAAACATGTGGTAGTTTCAAGATTTGGAGCAGGCTCACTTGCTACCCAGTAGGCAAAGAAGATGCAATTATGAATAGAATGTGAGACAATAGTATAAGGTGTTGCTCAATTCTTAATAATTTCACCAGTAATTACTTGTAAAACATTCCATTGGGAAAGAACCCCTTTGCAGGTGTGATGATAGACATATTTGGGGAAAGGAAGGTATAAATGTGGAATTCATGTGACTCACTTGGACACTTCCGTTACTGCCTTCTATAAGGAGACACATGCAGCAACACTTTGCTGGGAAGGTTATGATTACCAAGGGGTCAGAACCCTCATTAATGAAAGTTTGGGTTAACCTACCAGGGGAGCCACCAAAACCTTCAAAAGTGATAGCTGAGGGTGAGAAGAGGAGGGGGACAATGACCAACAGTAAAGGCAGGGGCTATGTTCAACCAACTACTGTCTGGCACTGTGACCAACAGTAGAGGCAGGGGCTATATTTATTCAACCAACTACTGTCTTCTAAGAGTCTCCTCAGAAATAGAGACCTTTGGGAATCATAGCAGAACTGCTCCTTGATCATGTGTGGAGAGGTAAATCTGGGGCAGGGGTGAGGATATTAGTGGCAAGTGGCCCTAAAAATGTATCTCTCATATATCCTAGTGCAGAAAGTAGAAATGACAGAAGACCCCAGTGCTGCACTCTGAATCTACTGCCCATTACTGCCAAAGCACACTTTCTATGTGTTGCTTCCAAGTAATAAATAGCTATAGCAGAAATACTAATGTCCTTTTGGGATAACTTTGTCTTAAGAGTTCTCCATTTGCTTTCCTGAAACTCTTAAAGAATTGTAATAAAAGCTGAGATTCTTTTTCCCACTCAGCCTTCCTTCCTTCCTTCCTTCTTCTTTTGCAGGTGTAAGACTTGTATAACAGTCTGATAGTTCTCCCCCACCTCCTCTGGCTGCCTCCTCACATTCCTCAGTCTTTTTTGCCAGGACATTACTTGACCATCCAAACCTGTCTTGCTTCTGCTTCTCTGAGGAAATGAACTAACACATATGTGATCCCTAAGAGGAAGGAAATGTTTGAGGTGAACCTCATGTTCACAGTAGTTTCTGAGTGCACACATGACGCTTTTTGGATTAAAGTGCAGAAAGTAAGAAACCAAACAGAATACAGTTTGTGGAGCTGCTGAACAGATTGGATTTCTGGGCCTATAATAGACTGAAATTTGCAAGATAAGTAACAGAAGAGGCGGGCATATACAGAGGAGTAGCCGCAGAATTCTGCATGGGTTCCCCCAACATTATTACTTGAGGGCAGGGCTGCACATGTACACAGTGAGTCTTAATAAGACCTAAAACAGAGACTACTGCAAGGTGACAGCTAACACAGACACCAAAGGTCATATGAGGTATTAGGTAGGTGTGAGAGTTATAGCATATCCAAGACTTCCTATAATGTAAAATCTATCCACAAAAACCATGATATAATTTTTATAAAATGAAACAGTCAAAACATATGATCCACAATCAAGAAAAAAAGTGAAGAAAGAAATATCCCAAGATAACTCAGCTATGAAATTATCAAAAAAGACTTTAAAACAGCTATAATAAATACAATAAATGTACTATAAAGAAAATTGGACATGATGGATAAGCAGATGGGGACTCTCGGAAATGATTTTTAAAATCTATAAAAGTAAACCAAATGAAAACACAAAAATACAAAGTACAATATCTGAAATGAAAAATGTAATGGACAAGCTGAGTGGGAGACCAACTTATAGTGTGAGAAAGTGTTGGTGAATTTGAATATAGCCCAATAGAAATGATTAAACTTAAAAACAGAGGGAGAAAACATGTTGGGGAAAAAAACTGTTTCAGAGCCTAGTATTAAAATATTAAGTGGTATAATAAATCTCACTGATGTTTTTAGAAGAAGAAGGAAAAAAGTTTTCAGAAAAGAGTTCAAGAATGATGGGCAATTATTTGAGGGATCTCCGTACTGTTTCCATAGAGGCTGCACCAATTTATATTCCCACTAGCAGGGAGTGGGGGCTCCCTGCTCTCCACTACCTCTCCGACGCTTATTACTTGTCTTGTTAATAATAGCCATTCTAACAGGTGTGAAGTAGTATCCCATTGCAGTGTTCTTTTGAAGATACAACAATGAAAATGTTTTATTTCATTTTTTATTTAATCTTTATTTTATTTTTTCCATTACCATTTAATGCCTTTATACATCTCTCCCCACAGCAATCACCACACTGTTGTCCATGTCCATGAGTCCTTTTTTCTTTTTCTCTCAATCCCTCTACCCCTTAACCTCCCCTCCCCACTAGCTGTCATCTACTCTCTGTCTATAAATCTATCTCTGTTTTGCGTATTATTTCAGTTTTTTCATTAGATTCCACATATGAGTGAAATCATATGGATTTGTCTTTCTCTGACTGGCTTATTTCACTTAACATAATTTATGTTCTCCAGGTTCATCCATACTGTCACAAAGGGTAAATTTTTCTTCTTTGTTATGGCTGAGTAGAATTCCATTGTGTAAAAGTCCCATAGTTGTTTTATCCACTCATCTATCGATTGATACTTGGGCTGCTTTCATATCTTGGAGATTGTAAATAATGTTGCAATGAACATAGGGGTGCTTATGTTCTTTTAAATTAGTGTTTTGATTTCCTTCAGATATATTCCCAGAAGAGGAATCACTGGGTTATAAGGCAGTTTCAAGTTTAATTTTTTGAGGAACCTACATGCTGTTTTCTACAGTGACTGCACCAGTCTGCATTCCAACCAATAGTATGAAAGGGTTCCCCTTTCTCCACACCCTAACCAGCACTTGTTGTTTGTTGATTTATTTCTGATAGCCTTTCTGACAGCTGTGAGATGTTCTCACTGTGGTTTTAATTTGCATACCTCTGATGAGCAGTGACATTGAATATTTTTTTATGTGTGTATTAGCCATCTGCATGTCCTCCTTGGTGAAGTGTCTATTCTGGTCCTTGACCCATTTTTTAATTGAGTCGTTTGCTTTTTGATGTTGTGTTTTGTAAGCACTTTATAAATTTTGGATATTAACCTCTATCAGATGTATCAGTAAATGTGTTCTCCCACTCTGTGTTTTTTTGTTGTTGTTGTTTTTGTTGTTGATTTCCCTTGCTGTACCAAAACTTTTTTGTTTAATATAGGCCCATTAGTTTATTTTTTCTTTTGTTTCCCTTGTCAGGGGAGATATATCTGATAAAATTTTCTACAACATCTGAGACTTTATAGCCTATCTTTTCTTCAACGATATTTATGGTTTGGGGTCTAACATTTAAGTCTTTGATCTATTTTGAATTTATTCTTGTGCGTGGTATAAGAAGGCAGTCTAGTTTCATTTTGCTGCAAGTATCTGTGCAACTTTCCCAACACCATTTATTGAATAAACTATCTTTAGCCCATTCCATGTGCTTGCTTCCTCTGTCAAATTTTAATTGACTATAAATTTGTGGATTTCTGGATAGCAGGATACAAAATTAATATCCAGATACCAGTTGCATTCTTATATGCCAATAATGAACTAACAGAAAGGGAAATTAAGAAAACAATCCCATTCACAATTGTTTCAGAAAGAATAAAATACCTAGGAATGAACCTAACCAAGGATATAAAAAAATGTACATGGAAAATCATAAGATACTAAAGAAAGAAATTGAAGAAGATACAAATAAGTAGAAGCACATATCAAGTTCATGGATAGGAAGAGTTAACATCATTAAACTATCCATACTACCCAAAGCAGTCCATAGATTCAGTACAATTCCTCTCAAAATTCCAGTGACATATATCACAGAACTAGAAAAAATATTTCAGAAATTTATATGGAACCACAAAAGGCCCCATATAGCAACAGCAATCTTGAGAAAGAAGAACAAAGTTGGAGGAATCATACATCCTAGTATCAAACTATACTATAAGACTATAGCAATCAAAACAACCTGGTACTGGCATAAAAACAGACACACAGATCATTGTAGTTTTGATGTACATTTCCCTAAAAGCTTGTGAAGTTGAGGATCTTTTCATATATCAGTTAGTCATTTGTGTTCTCAGGAAAGGTGTCTGTTTAGGCCCTCTGCCCATTTTTATTTGGATTGTTTATTTTTTGGTGTTGAGTTATATGGATTATTTGTATATTTAAATATTAACCCTTGATTAGAGGTATTGTTGGCAAACATCTTCTCCCATTCAGTTAGCTGCATTTTTGTCTTGTTGACAGTATCTTTTGCTGTGCAGAAGCCTTTTAGTTTGATATAGTCTCATTCATTAATTGTTGAATTTACTTCCCTTACCTTTGGGGTCAAATTCATAAAATCTTCTCTAAGACTGAGGTCCAAAAGGTTAGTACCTATGTTATCTTCTATGTAATTTATTGTTTCAGGTCTTACCTTTAGGTCTTTGATCTATTTTGGTTAATTTTTTATATGGTGACAGGCGGTAGTCTAGCTTGATTCTTTTAGATGTGGCTTTCCAATACACCCAGCACCTATGGTATGTTTTGGTTTCATTGTTGAAAATTATTTTCCTATATACACACGAGTTTATTTCTGGGGTCTCAATTCTTTTCTGTTGGTCAGTGTGTTTATTTTTTTGCCAATACCATGCTGTTTTGGTTATTGTCACTTTGTAGTATAGATTCAAGTCAGGTTGCATAATACCTCCAGCTTTGCTCTATTTTCTCAGGAATGTTTTGGCTATAAGGGATCTTTTGTGGGTGGTAGATAGTAAATGGTAAAGGGAGTCAAATATATGATGATGGAAGAGATTTGATTTTGGGTGGTAAACACACAATGCAAATACAGATTATCTACAATAGAATTTTACACTTGAAACCTATACAATTTTATTAACTAATAAATTTACCAAAAAGGAAAAGAGTTATGGCCAAAACTTTCCAAATTTTATGAAAAATATCAACCGGATGTGTTTTCAGAAAGCTTTTTAAGCAATTTCTACACACATAATAATTAGCCTGGTAAAGATTAAAAATATGAAATAGAATGTCAAGTAAAGCCAGAATAAAATTCCAATATGCACAGAGGAACAAATATATGAGACAAAGCTCCCTTCTCATAAAAAATAAGAGGGAGAGAGAGAAATAAATATAATGAAACATCTGTAAAGTGCTAGAACAAGAACAATAAATTGTATGTACTCAGTGGTCTATGTCAAGCCAAGATATCCTTCAAAAAAGCGAGTGAAATGAAGAACATGTTGCCAGCAGACCTGCATTACAAGGAAAGTTAAAGGAGGTGTTACAAGTAGGAGAAAAATGATGCCACATGGATACTCAGATCTGTGCAAAATAACAAAGAAAGCAAAAAAGGTGGTAAACACATAGGTAAATATAAACAAATATTTTTTGTATTATTTTAAATTTTTAGAAGTCAACTGAGTGAAGTGAAAACAGTAACAATGTATTGTGCAGTTTATAAATATGCAGGAGAAATAACGGACAGCACTGCACAAAGTAGAGGTGATAAGTGGAATTTATATACTTATAATTTTCTTACATTTGCATAAAGTTTAATAATATTTATAATGTTTTAAGAATGAACATTCTAATATATATAGCAGTCATTCTATAAAAGTAATAAATAGAAATATACTAAATATGTAAAGAATATAAAATAGAATGGTCAAAAATTGGAATGCTGCAAAAAAGGATGGGAAAGGCAGGAAAGGAACAAAAGAAGAACAAAAAAATTAATCAGGTAGAAAATAATATCAAATTAGTAGAGTGAAATCAAAATGTATTAATAATTTGTTTAAATTAGGCTAAGAAACTAGATAAACTAAAAACTTCTATTTAATAATTATCAAACTTGATTTAAAAATTTGTTGTCAAATTCTTCTTAAATATAAAGGTAAATATTAAGCTAAAAGTGAAAAGATAAATAGGGTATAACATGCAAATTATCAATAAATATAACTTTGAGAACTCTCAAAACCAAGTCACAAAAGAGCATGTACTACCTAAGTCCATTCTTGTGGAGTTCAAGAGTGAGAGAAACTAAGCTATGGTGAGATACATAATACAGAATCATTGAATATTGTAGATGGAGACTGGAGAAAAAGACAAAGGGTATTTCTAGGATGATGGAAATGTTCTATGCTCTGATCTGAGTATTGGTTATTGCTTACAGATTTTACTGACCTCATCAAAGAACAGTTTATTTCACTGAATATAAATTATTATATTAATACAATAAAAATGACTCTTGCTAAAGTCCACAGGGGACAATGACAAAAATGACTAAATCCATTGTTACTCCTTTGTGAACATCTCTATTCTCATAACCAATTGATCCTTTGTTTAATTAAGTCTTCCTGTCTTGATGAAATAAATATTTTGGGTTGCTGGTTTGACATTCCAGAGTTTTGAAGCCTGTCTACCAATATAAACATTAATTCACTGATGTGATATAATTGAGGGAAAATTTACTCTAAGGTTAAGAATCAGGAAAATAAGTATATCATGTCAGTTTTCTGGAATTACAGTGAGGTAAACCCTCTAAATTTTTGTAATGGAGTGGGCTGATTGCTTCCTGAGGGAAAGGAATTTTAAAATGAAAGGGAAGAGATACAATGCTATATGAAGGAAAGAGGATAGCTACATAGCCATGAATAAATAAATGTAACCTGACAGCGTAGATACAAATGCTAAAGAGTAAATGTGGCAATCAAAAAGGGTTAAGATTATACCAGATGCTACAGGAAAGAAATCTGAAATAAGTTTTGTCAGCTCCTATCTAAGCACCGTCCTATTGAAAGAGAGCTTTGGCCATCAGCCTTCAAATACATTTAGCCCACTGGCAAAAAACATTCTTATGCTGAGATGAATAAAACAAGCTATTAGCTTCAAGCACTTAATAATGTGAACCTGCCCTTTGACACATGGAGCACTTGTAGAGAAATGATGAAATCATTTATCTGAGTCAGTATATTTGGTAGTCAGACATTAAATCGTGAAATATTTATTGTAGAAGCATTGCCACTTTGTGAGGGTTTGAGGTATGTGGACTAGGTAGCCTTTCTTTTCTAACAGCACTATTCCCCTTGTTTCACCTGTTTTTATTTTCTTTGATTTCTACAAAAAATAAGTCATTGGCATTTATTCTGTCTTTAAATCTTCTATTCCTTTGGACCCTGCAGACTTTGTCAGCACTCGGATATCCATCCATGGCAGATATACATCGATCTGCCCAGCATGGATTTATCTCCTGCATATTAGTCTCTTAAAAATGTATCTATTATAACCTTTTATCTTGTGTGAGGTATCAGTGCTACTTTCCAGTGACAGATCTTATTTTTGCTGCTAAACTTTTACTTGCTTCTCTTCCTAGCAAAGACTTTATCCAGACTCATTCATGGACACATGGTCTTCAGTGCCCTCAGGAAGGAGGTGCTATATTACTGTCTCATTGATTTGGGGCTTGGCCACAGTACAAGATTTAGACAAAAGAATGTGAGGAAATGTAATATACAGAAATATCTGAGAAGAAACTTGAGGGAGCATCAAGAGTTTCTGCCAACTCTCTTCCTCGAGGTCCAAATAAGACCAGGTCCTTGAAGCTGGAATCTGGAATGAGAAGTCATATGGGGCAGACACACACAAGTTGTACCATAGCCACTGACATCTGTCATGAACAAGAAGTGAATGTGTGTATGCTGTAAGCCACTGTCATCTTGGGGGTCGTTTTTAATTAATAAAACTAATAAAATTAACTTACTGCATTAGGAAATTATCAAAATGAAATATCTTAATAGCAAATTTGACTTGCAAATTTGAATTCAATTTAGATGATCTGTTACATGTGTGAAAAATACACTGTTTAAACAAAATAAAAAATGAGATTAAGGTTATTTAAGATTCATAATAATACAAAATTAAAGTTTTAAAATTAAAAGTCATCTGAGATCCAGAGTTACTGAAAAACATAATTTCTTTGTCTTTTGGTTATAATAATTTAATTATAAGTTAACTAATCTTCTCATCACTTAATAATCACTTCTGAGCATTTGAGGAGATATCTCTTCCTCAGCGCAGCCTGTGAAGTGAAGGCTGATTTTCCTTGGCATGTCATATAAGTCATGGCCAGGAACAGGAATGATATTCTTGGTTCCCAGTAGAGCTTCTGCCATCAGTGATAGCCCCATCTGCCACCCCTCATGCTGCCATCTAGAGACCATCTCATCACCCCCTAGCAATTAAAGCCACACTCAACTCAAATAGCCCATACTTATTTTTGTTCATAGTGCTTAGTGACCTCACGTAATCATACGGATGATCCCAAACCCCAATCTTTCTTTAATTTTTGTCTTTTTTCTTATCTAGCAAAATTTGGTTTTACCTCAGTTTAGTTCTCCATTAGTCTCCAATTCCAGTAGTAATTCTGTATCTTTCACCACCATTAACTTATTTTGCTCTGAAATCCAGATTGTGAGCATCTCACTCTCTGTGTACTATCTCTCACCTTTTCAGCTTACTTTCTCTAGTAGCCCCTAAAATCACACCATTATATTGAGAATTCATCCTATTGTGTGGTAGACTTTATGCATCTGCCCCCTTCTGTCTTCACTCTTCTTTTTACTTTTCATCATCTTAGATTATGTGGCTCATCTTTATTTTTATGAGTTCTTAAACACTTTCAACTCTTGGTTTTTCTTTCTCTCCCACAATTTTCTGGCAAAACGTCAACTTCGGTTGAACTCCAGTATATACATTGCTTGCATAAAACCTATATAACTCAACTCAATTCAAAATACTCACATAACCACATTGACAAATTTCTGTTTTAATTCATGGGCTCAGGCCTTAAACAGATGATAACATGTCCCCAAAATAATACTAAATGTCCTAAATAATTTTGATTTCCCAGGCTTTTATATAAATATTTCAGAAATTTGCTTTCAACAAATATCTTCTTATACGATCTTATAGTTTGGTTAATTGGTTATGTACAACATACTGGCTTCCATTATGTTCTCTATTTTCTGACATTCCTGCCTCACCCTCTTTCACTTCCTGGCTTTTGCATTTTCTGTGCTCTTGCCAGGTTCTGTGCATTGCTATCTTCCTCATACCCTCCAAGTCTCTCTTCAAATGCAAGTTCCTCAGAGAGCCCTTCCTTGACCATCTTAGTCAAAGAACTTCTTTGTTACCCTCTGTTACACTGCCCTGTTGGCACCTTCACAGCACTAATCACAGTATGCAATTACCTCCACTTTCTCCTTTTTTCTTCTCTCCCTACATCTTGAAACTAAACTCTTTAAGAGGAAGACATTTGTCTGCTTTCTACTTGCTGTATCTTCAACGCTGAGAGTAATGTCTGACAAAGAGTATGTACTCAAGAAATATTTTTAACTAATTAATAAATGAATGAATTCCATATGCAAATCACCAGATAACATTTTAACACATTTTTTTTAAACCTGTGCAGTGAGAAGGTGATTGTATATGGTTTCCAAAGTCTCCTGTGGGATTCGAGCTCCATCCTTAACTTCTGGACTATAGGTTGTAAATAACTGCACCATGAGATTAATTGGGTACTTGAAACAATGCATAAAGTGTCTTTTTGAACTAGTTCTACCATTTGTCGTCAGAGAATTTGATGATGTAAGCCTAGTTTTGATGCTTCCTATAGGGTGACTTCATCTTCAAAGGGACCTTAGGAGACATGGGAAAGAATCATCAACTGCCCAACACCTCTGTTCGCCTTAGCATTCAGGACAGGTATCTGGGATGCCAAGAACACACATGCATATCTTTATTGATTCTAAGTTAATCTCCACAGGAATTCTTCACATCGCAAATACAATAATAATCTACTATAAATTTATTCTTCTTTCAAAAAGATTATAAGTAAATAAATCCAATCTACATTGTTTTTCATATTTTAATTTAACACATATGGCCAAAAGGTAACTCATTTTACATTTAGGTTACACAAGAGGTGTTAAAATGCCCAGATAATTTGGATCTTCCCAATAGACTTTTATAATGTATTTATTTATTTTTCTAATAATAGAAGCACAATTGTAACCAATATAAACTATGACAATTTGCATGAGCTGTGAAGCTGTGAGCATGTGTTTAACCACAATACCTATGTTAGCCATAGGTATTTACACAGTAAAGTGTTCTGGTGAAGTGTAGGAAAACATGACTATATTTATGCAGAAGACAGATCAATTATTCATATTATGAGGCACAGGTCAGACATGAATTGGACTCATTATTTTTCCTTCATTCCCACAGGCTCCCTCCATTAGGTATCTATTGATTCGCTCTCCCACAGCAACTTTCTCTTGCTGACAGATTAGGCGTCCCTACACATAGCATTCGAAAGTTTAGTTCGTAAGGACTTCATTTAGTCATTTGCTCAATTATTCATTTCACAAAAGCCATGATTATCAAAATTTCAATCCTTTAAACAGGTAAATCATGATTTGTGTATCCTTTAATAGAAATATTTCCTTGCAATATTGTAATTTCAAATACATGTAAGGACCAAGTAAATAAAATAAATGAATTAAATTTTTGGAATAAACAAAAATTCTGGTGAGAGATGAAATAGTTGTTACTAATACCTCTTAACCATTACTATCAGAGTAGGTGAGTCTGGTATTAACAAGTGTTACCATATTTTTGAAAGTAAGTTTGTAGTACTGGCACTTAGTGCTGTGTGTGTGTATTTAATTTTGATCCACTTTTCTGGAAAACAAAAGTCTACTGCAGGCTATATCCATCATTGGTGTGCCAGTTAATAATGACCTTGATATTATTTTCTTTAAAATACTAAATAATAAATATTAATAAATTATTTTAAATGTCTGTTTCATGAAGTTCAACTTACATAGAACTGTTTCATGTTTATATATGTGTGTATATATGCATGCATGTATACATATACATATATGCATGTATACATATATGCATGATATGTATACATATGTGTATGTATATATATCAAAGCAATATTTTCCAGAGATACTCTGGAAAAACAATTTAACAAAAAAAAATAGATGTACATATCTAAGAGACCAATATATGCAAGTAAATGTTTTAGCCTTGAACAATCTATACTATTATTTCTCTTTGTTTCTACTATGATGAATTGAAAATAATATCAAAAGAAGGTAGGTTATATTAAAGAAAAAATTAACTGGATGACTGGATTGAGCAATATGAAAAAAGAAAGATAGTAAGAGAACAGAAAGAAATTGGCTAAATCATACAGAGGAGACTTAGAAAGCACACTAAGATTAAAAAATTACAACCTTAAACAATAAACACCCTAGATAATAACACAGAAAATTGCCTTGTAGGTGACCACTATTCAATAGGAGGGCAGTTTGTGGTAATACTTAGCTTGATAGTTACTCTACTTCTACCAAACAGTTCCTCTCATCATCACTGAGAATGGAAACACAACAAAATTAAACACAGGAACTATATTGATAAATAATAAGGTGGGACTTTGAGGACTTGCCAAAGCATGTGAGGAATAGTGTGCTTGTTTGTTTTGGGGTCTTTGAGTAAGAAATAAAACAGCAAAAGCTAGGACTACAGAACCACAGGAGATAAGGGTTTATAAACAATGAAAATGTGGACTATAAGCAATTGAAGTCCCATTCCAAATTGGAGTATATTTGACTAGCAGTAGTTAAGAGATGTCTCAGAGAACATTCTGAATGGGTATTATAAACTGAAGAATATTTGACTAACAATGTGTAAGAATTGCCTTTTCTAAAGACATTTGTATTTAAATAGAGATTCAGTAATAAATGCAAAGAATACTGTAAGTGGTGTGGGTTAGATAGTGGGGAAGAACTGAGAATGGCAATGATGAGATTTTTTTTCCTCCTGTTTGAGAAATTATATTAGGTTTATAGTGGTAAATTGTACCTAAAGTCAAGAACACCTTCAGTTGTTATTACATTTGCTTATTACGAAAGAAAAAAGTAACAAAAAGACAATGAATATACATACTGAACAAAAGTCAGTGAAGCTTTTATGCATATTTACATGGGCAAAATGAATTCTTTTAGAATAATGTTTTAAAAACTAGATATTTTGTCTAGAAAAAATAAAAGATATTGAGTTATCTAGTGATGAACACCTGAGTTTTCTCATTAATATGCTTCATGTTTTTTCTTGATCATGGATTCATAGGTAAAAGGCTTTGCATGAATAATTCTCACTATATTGTAAGGTTACTAACAAAAATTTTAACCAGTCCATCTGTGAAGATTTTATGTGCCAGTTTGATTAGCTTATGGTATCCAAATATTTGGTGAAACACCAGTATAGATGTTGCTGTAAAGGTGTTTTTTAGATGAGAGTAATACTTAATTTTTTTTTAAAGTCTTCGAGTAAAGCATATTACCTTCTGTGATATAGATGGGTCTCATCCAGTAAACTGAAGGTCTTAAGAAAAAAATAAAAAACAATAACACAGATTGAGATTCCCTAAGGACGAGGGACGTCTGCTTTCAGGTGTCATTAGACTTAAGCTGCAACTTGAACTCTTCCCTCTTCCGTCTTACTTCTTAACCTGTGAAACTGGAAAGTGCCAGCCCAATCACATGATCAGTTCACTAAAATAAATCTTTCTTTCTGTATGTATACACATCTTATTGGTTTTGTTTCTCTGGGCATTCTTTACTAATACACCAACATTTCCATTATTAAAATAACATAGGTACTAGCAAGGAACAATTGCAACTTGAAATAAAAAAAAATATTTATGTTAGCACTCAATAAAATACTTAGAAATAAATCTAACTGAATATGTACAGGATTTTTATGATGAAAACTAATAAATTCTAATGAAATGAAACAAAGAATAATGAAATAAATGAACAGATTAACCATGTTAATGATAGGAAGACAATATTGTTAAGATGTCAGTTTTCCCCAACTTGATCTACAGGTTCAAGACAATTCCAATAGAAACCTCAGCCAATTACTTTTGAGGGTATTGACAAACTGATTCTAAAGCTTATATTTCAAGACAAATGATACAAAGTAGCTGACAATATTGAAGGAGAACTAAGTTGGAACAATGAAACTATCAGACTTCAAGATTTACTGTAAGGTCACAATAATAAAGACAATATGATTATTTGTGAAAAAATAGACAAATAGGTTAGAGGAACAGACAAAGTCTCACAAATAGACCCATTAGAGTATACTCAATAGACTTTTGACAATGGAACAAAGGCAGCACAATGCAGAAATGATAGAATTTTCAACAAATGGTTCATAAACGACTACATATGCACATGCAAAAAAAAATAAAAATAAAGAATGTTGATATATACCTTACACTCTTCATAAGAATTAATTCAAAATAAATAGTAGATCTAATATAAAATTGGAAATTATAACACTCCCAGAAGATAACAGATGAAAAAAATCCAAATGACCTTGGATTTGACAATGATTTTTATATTCATCAGAGGCCTGATGAATGCAACAATAATTGATAAGCTGGACTTAATCAAATTTGAACTGTCTACTCCGTGAAAGACACTGTCAAAAGAATGAGAAGACAAACTATAGGCTAGGAGAAAATATTTGAAAAACATATGTTAAATGACTGTTATTAAAAATATAGCAAAGAACTCTTAGATTCAGCAATAAAAAAATGAAATACCCAATTTAAATTGGGCAAAAGATTTCATCAGACATCTTGCCAAAGAAGATATAGATGGCAAATAAGCATATGAAAAGATGCTCCACACCTTATGGCATCAGGGAAGTGCGAATTAGACCAACCACAACACACCACTAAACACCTATTTCGTGGTCAAAATCCAAAACACCAAAAACACCAAATGCTAGTGCCAATGTGAAGAAACACAAATAGTCATTCATTGCTGGTAGGATGGAAAATAATACAGTCCTTAGAAGACAGTTCAGATTTCTTACAAAGCTAACCATAATCTTACCATCAATCAGTAACCACATTCCTTGGTATTTACCCAAATGAGTTGATAATTTATGCCTACACAAAAAACTTCACATGAATGTTTATAGCAGCTTTATGACTGCCAAAACTTAGAAGTAACCAAGTGGTCCTTTAGTAGGTATTTGGATAAATACTGCAGTATATGCAAATAATGGAATATTATTCAGTGTTGAAAAGAAGTGAGCATTAAAGCCACGAAAGCATATTACTAAGTAATAGAAGCCAGTATAAAATGGCTACATACTGCGTAACTACAACCACATGACTTTGGCAAAAACCAAAACTATGGAGACAGTAAGAACATCAATGTCTATTTTGGGTTTGTGGGAGAGGGAAGGATGGATAGATTGAGCACAAAGGATTTTTAAGGAAGTGAACCTACTCAGTATGATAGTTATATATCGTTACTCATTTAGCAAAGTCCATAGAATGTGCAACACCAAGAGTAAACTTTAATATAAGCCATGGACCGTGGGTGACAATGATATGTCAATGTAGCTTCATTGATTTTAATAAATATACTGTACTGGTGTGGGATGCTGATAGTAGGGGAGGCTATGCATGTTTGGAGGTGAAGGTTATATGGGAAGTTTTTGTAATTTCTGCTTAATATTGCTGTAAATCTAAAACTACCCCCCAAAAGTAGTCTATTAAAAAAATTGTCATGGGCCATTGAAACCCCCACAAAATCCCAATTGTTTATCTGTTTATTTGTCATTAAAGTTGAGGGAATGGCCAGCAATTAAAGCATGATTTACATTAAGTTAAAAGATAAAGTAGCATTTTAAAAGCAGCTGCCATTACTTGTATTATTTATTCATAGGGTACCGCATAATTGCAGAATTGTGCTGAATAAAGACAAATGTGTTCTCTTTATTCAGGAACTTACAGTCCAAAGATAGAATGGAAATTTAGGAACAACTTTAATTTCCCTGGATCATCAAAACAGGCCTTCCAATGGAAAGAAGTGTGTCCAAAAGACTCTTGTGTGGATAAGACTTCTTACACAATATTTATTTTTATGGTTCTTATACATAATTGCATGAAAAGAACCACACTATCCTCAACTTGGCCCAAGTGTTGGCCTGTATGTTTTTCATTAACTTGCCAAATATGGATGCATATTTCATGAATCTAATAATATTAAACAAATGGCACTAAAATACACTCTAAACACTAAGTTGGTAAAATATGGGAAGGGAAAGCTCTTGAGTCTCACTGAACCATTATCAATCATTCAGAAGTGTTTACCTCAATATAAAAGATGTCATGCTTAACAAATTTAGGAACAGTGGCACTATACAATTGGAGCATTCTTTTTTTTTTCTTTTTTTTCTTTTGTCTTCTAGATGTCTAAATATGTCTTCTGTGTTCCTGCAATGAGTGCTTGGGGTACTTTTGTTCTGCTGTTGGTGGGTTGTTTTGTTCTGTTAGGGCTGGATGAACAGTTCTCCCTAATTTAACTTAAAGCTTAAGATACTTTCCTCTTGAAGAATATCTTGTTCCAATTTTCCCATTAGAGCAGACAGCTTGACATTGTCGGGCTGTATAATATTATGATCATCCCGAAAACTTGGACCCACTACTCTTCTTTCCCACTTTCTGTTCCCACAGTACTGAACTATTTCAAAGTTCCCCAAAGCACCGGCATTGAATTCCTCTAAGAAGTCACACATGCTCTTTCTTTTGCTGGCAGTGTTCTATCTGCCCTCTGACTGGCTCAATCTTTAGCTTTGCATACCCTCCCCCAAGAAACTCACCTTCCTTGCTGTCTAAAATGTAAACACTCCACCTGCTTCTACACAGTAGCTCCCCCAACATACCAAGTATATGTTTCAAATGCTGCTATTAGTCATGGTGCCACATTGTGACTTCCTTCTTTTACAATCTGCCTTCTCTTAGTGATTGAACCTCATGTCTGGTTAGATGCTATATTTTAATCATCTGTATGTTCATATGTCTTTCACATTGCCTGGCCCATAGTACTTGCTCAAGATATGTTGGACAAATTTAAATGATGCATATTACACCATCTCCATCAGTGAAGGATGTTTTATTTAAAATGTAAAATATATTTGTTAATTGTTTAAAATGTCTCCCGTGTTGCTATAACTAGAATTTAGCACCCTAACCATACACTGCACAGGACCTCCCCTTCCAAGTTCCCTTTTAATTTAAATATGCTGTTTCGTTCTTGTATTTTCTTCAAGTTGAGAAGTCAGTGTGATAAAGATGCATTAATGCAAGTAGGATTTGCCTAGACATCAATAAACTTGAAAGGCTCCCAGCGGGCCACTTGTAGTGTCAATAAAGGCTCATAATTACTTGCTCCTTGGAGCATTTTAGACCCAACCCCCCATAATGTGCTTTGTTGTGAATATGAGTCTCCAGGACCAAGAAGTTCTTAACTTCCTAAACCTTAGGCAAAGAATAGCAAACATCACCAGGGACCTGGTTTCTTTTTATTCAAAAGATGTTATCATTATTTTAAGCTGTCATGGGACTGTTAACCCCTAATTTCTTTTCTGGCTCTGCTCCAGCATAAGATTGGCTGTGGGCCTCACCACGTCCAGGCTGGGTTTGTGGAGGTATAAACCCCAAGAGGCCTAGAGTTGTTGAGCTAGAGCCGCTGCTCAACCTGAAGGAACAAGAAATTCAACTGGGAAGTTAGCGGTGGGGGTGGGGAGAGAAAAAAGTGAGATCCTTGCTTATAAATTTGGGGAAATCCTGACATTCAGGCTCTGTCTCATGGCTAGCGGTGACTCCTGATCTACCCCACCTGCCCCCTGGAGAAAAGCCAAACTATGGTGAAGGAAAACCAGAACACCAAGCTTCTCTCTGGGTGAGGGCAGCGACCAAAGGACAGTGGAGAAATACTCAGAATGAAAACTGGAATCCAGGACCGGAAAAATATCCCTGCCACATAATGCAATGGAAGTGAGGAGACGGAGGGAGGAGAGGGTGAAGATCAGAGGATAAATACAAATCACTGAGACTTTTGGACAACAGCTTATCCCTTCCTTCCTCCCTCCCTCCCTCTCTCCCTACCTTTCTTCCTTCCACTTCTTTCCTGTTTTCCTTCGCCTGTGTGACTGTACTTGCATTTAAAAAGAAGATCCTTGATGACTACTTTTTCTCAGAATCCTGTTTCTCCTCAGTGCAGTTTAAGTGGGACTGAAGTTCCCTTGATGTCTGAGCAAGGAGTTTCCAAATGACAATGAGAGTCACATAAATATCCATGAAGTGCCTAATGACACTTTTAACATCACTTGTTTCCTACAGGATCCTGAGTAGGGGTCATTATCTACCACCCACACCGAGTGGGCGATAGGCTAATGGGTGCCTGTGTGTATTTATACTTTCCAGTTTGAGCTTTGCACAGATTATAAAACATCCTTTTCCTCCTCCTTCGCCTCTCCAATTCGCTCTACTTGTAAGGCTTGCGGATGCGTATGTGTGTGCGCCTGTGTGTATATTCACCAAAAGTGTTTGGAAGAAGCGACCTTTCTTGCAACGCACTCTCGGCTCTATTTGCAGAATTTCTCCACCGCCGAGCGTCTTTAATCTGTCCGCAGCTGAAGCGCTCTCTCCACGCGGATACGGACAGGCTGTCTCAGAGCTACCCTGTCCAGGGAGCTGACGCTTCGGGTGTTCTCAGAAAGCCACCTGACTCCTTCCTGTAGTAACGAGCTCTCCACGGGGTGTAGGAGTGGGTGTTCCTTTGAGCTTGCGTGTGTGTGTGCACCACTATGAGGTTGTAGGTTTCCTCTACCGGCACAGTGCAGGCAGAGCCGGCAGAGCCGAAAATGTTACTCTCCAAGCAGCCTCCAGCAACGCGAGGCAAACAGCAGCCTCCGCCTCCTCCGTGCGTTGATTGGCTGCTTTTGCTCATCATTTCCCTGCTAGGAAAAGGGAAGGGCCAGTGACGACCCCGAACCCAGCTGCAGAAGCGGCCGTCACCTTCAAAGCACAAGATGTCTCATCTTTAAAGAAATCTGAGCCCTAGGGGAGGCAGCGCGGACCGACCCGGCAGGGCTGGCGCGAACCGCGAGGGAGAGCGCTGGGCAGCGCTCGAGCACCAGTGAGAGCGCGGCTGCAGAGGACCCTGGCCACCTGCTCCTGAGATCCCGGCTCCACGCTCTCCTCACATTTTACAGATTCCGCCCCCCACCTCCCGCGACTATATCCCGCAAAGAGGAGCTTTTATATCCAGAGAAGGTGCGGGAGCTGGGGCAACCACTACTTTCCTGGGCACCCAAGATGCGTTCCATTAGGAAGAGGTGGACGATCTGCACGATAAGTCTTCTCCTGATCTTTTATAAGACAAAAGAAATAGCAAGAACTGAGGAGCACCAGGAGACGCAACTCACCGGGTAAATGCAAAGCTTCATTTCAGGATATGACAAAAAGTCAAGCCATAAATGAAATGTGAATATAGACAATAGAGCGAGGGCTGGGATAGCATGTGTGTTCCTGTGAGCTTGTGTGTGTTTAGTCTGGTGGATTAAATAACAAAGGCAGTTGTTAAGGTGTGTGTGTGTGCTTCTCTAGGCATGTTCCCAGTAAGAGTTCAACTTGCTGCTGTTTGGTGGCAGTGACAGTTGTGTTGGCGCCGGGCTCACACGCCAAAAGGGAAGTCACTGCAGAAGTGTCAACAAAGAACGTGTGCCCTTGTCTTTTTAATCCGTGGGCAGAACTCAAGCGAGATGTTTTTATTCACCATCTGGTTGCCGTTCTTTCTCTACCTTATCACTCTAGGAGATGCTAGAGAAAGCTGGCTTTCCGAAAGGCTGAAGTTAAAACCCAGAAAGCAGGAAATGTGTCTCCACCCTATCTTCACTCTTCTTTGGCGTGGGGTAGATCTGTGTATCTTAGTTTGAATTAGAAACTCCGGTACAACCAAGAATACTTTCTTATTTGCTCTCCCGTGGATGAAACGCATAGGCGTCATGGTTACAGTTTTAGAAACTGGGTACTTTAGCGTCTTCACAGTCTATATTTCTGCTTTTTTTTTTTTGGTCTACATGAGTTCAGAATTTCCCCCCACCTCAGTAAGTTCTCTAAATATCACATTTCCTTCCTCCCTGCCCCTGGCCTCGGTGTCTTTGAAGTTTACTCAGTGGGGCTGCAACTTTGTGTTGCTTACATGGCTTGGAAGCGTTTTCTGAGGATGTGAACCCGGTTGTCAACTGTGTTCAAAGTCCTGTTTTGGAAATCCTCCCTCATCCGGAGGCGTCCGCTATCGGAAACTCCACACTGGCAGAGATGCCTGCTTGGTTTTTGTTTTCCTTGGCATTTATTAAAACGAAGTTGGAATCCGTGCCTCTGTGTGTGTGTGGCACAGGACTGCTAAAACGTGCACACGCACACGAACTTCATGCACTCCATTTGTTAATATCCCTGATCCTCCCCAAGTAATGAGCATTCAAGTGAGCAAGACACGGGCTTATCCTTATGGAAGGAATTGCTGTTTTATAGAAAACTAAGCCATAAGTACAGTCGAAGGGAACTGGAACAGAATGAAAGGGCTAATAAGGAATGGCCTGGATGGTCGTTATACATCAACAAATCTATATATGGTCTACTCTGGGGGTGGGGGGGGGTGGTAAATGCCGAACTCTATGAGGTCGTTTACACAGGGAGTGGGTGGGTTGCAAATATGACCTAGTTCAATAGAAAAGAAGGGTTTTGGGCGGGGCGTGAGGGCATCCCCAACCGACCTGCGCTTCCCAGGCAGACAAAGGGGTCTTTGGGGAGGTGATGAACCGGCGCGTGGGGGAGAGGCGGAGGCTGGGGAGTGGGGGTCGAGGCTCTTTGTTCGCTTCCGGGCTGGTGGGCTCCGAAGACAAGCCTGAGCCTAGACAAAGCGGCCAAGCCTCGCCAGAACTCCGAGGGTTCGGGCCCACAGCTCGCTGCCCTGTAGAGCAGTAGTGGGCGGGACGAGTGAGGCGAGAGAAGGCACTACATGCTGCCAAAATGCCCTCCCCGGGCCTCCCCAAACAGGCGGGCCCGAGGGAAGCGCGCACCCGGGTCGAGCCACTCCGGGGGAATAACAGACCTGGGACGCTCCACGTTTCAGGGGCGATATTGCTCTGTGGCCCTTTGCGGGACACCGCCGGCATGCGGGCGCCGCCCAGAGCGCTGGGGAATAGGACGCGGGCAGGCACGGGCGCGGCGGTTAGGCTGGCCCGGCGGGGTTTCGCTCGCACCCGTTTCGGGTAGAGCAGCAGTTTGTCCCCTGCCCCTCTGAGAAAGCCTGGGGCGAGCGCAGGAGTTAATCGCCAGGAAGCGAGGTGTGCTCTAGGTCTATCCCCTTCTCTCCAGAGCTGGGAGCGAGGGTGGAAGAATGAGTGAGGAGACAGGGGGTGGGGGTGGGGGGGAAGCCTTCCTTGCAGGATTGGGCCCCCTTAAAAGAACATCACTTCCCCTGCTTAGTCGGCCACTGAGCTCCTCCTCCTTAATTACAACCCGCAATTACAGGTGTGCGGGACAAGGCAGAGAGCCGGCCGCCGGCGTTGTGCTTCTGCTCCTGCAGCGCCGTGTCCTAGCTGGGCCACCACGGGCTCTTCCCTGAGATCCCGGGCTCGGTGCTGCCGGGAGCAATGTGAGGGCAGCCAGTCTTCGCTCAGGATAGAACGTTCAATGGAAAAGCTTGTGATATTAGTTCATGATTTCAATTTCCAAATAGTGTTTCTGGTGAAGGAGTTGACTCATCAAACGATCACCTCGTTAACTCTGCCCCAGCCACGTGGAAGGTCTAGTTTTGAGATGAGTGAACTAGAATGGAGTTTTGGCCCCAGAGCCCAGGCCAGTATTCAAAAGTGAGGTAAGAGAGGCAGTCTCTGACCTTTGGGGGGCACTGCATGCCTTCCGAGTGGGCAGTAGATTGAATTAAGGGTCTTCCATATTCCTCATGTCTTAGAACATGCCCCTAGATTTACATTTAGCTTCCCCACTACCAGGTTTTAATAGGCAGACAGTTTCTTTGTCTATTGGACTTCTGATTCTTTTAACTGAAGGTCTCATCTAGAATCACCTATACTCAGTATTACTCGTATACACAATGCCGAGCAGTCATTCCATGCAGAAGGAAAGAGAACACCAACACAACTTCCTACCAACCATCCACATTCCCATATGTCCACAGAGATACTAACAGCATGGTTTTTATAAGGGACTGTTTGAGACTAGATCAAGTAATTATTAGATATTTAAAACTGATATTTCCTTCCATGCAAACTTACTAATTGCCTGGCATGATACCAGTTAATAAAGTTGAACTCAAAGGGCATTGGGGGTATGAAGTGGTCTATTCTTGACTGACATTTTACTTAATGGGAAAAAATGGCACTTGCCTCACAACTGGCCTGTGATTTCACTGGCTCTGTGTGTGCTATTTGGGTATAATTGGGAATTTATTAATTTAAGTGTCCTACAGATAAAAATATGTGGGTATGCTTACTTAATAAGATGAAATATTTGAGAGTGTAAAAGAAACTTTAATGTCATACAAATATTTGTTTTGAGTATAGTTCCTTAAAATTTGCCACATACCATTTTCCTGATTGACCTCAAATGAGACTTTAAATTACATTATTTTATCGTCTAGAGATCTTTTTAATTTGACTGTGTACCTTATGTTGTCTTACCAGTATTAGTTCTGAAACTTATGACAGAATTGACTGTGGAGATAAGCATTCATTCTTAGAGTATTACCACTGTCAGCAAAGTTCCTTCCAGATTGTTCTATGATGGAATGCACTCTCATAAATCAGGAAACCCAGAATCTGCACTTTACTTCAAAAGTTACTTTTGGAACTCTGCTAAAACCAAAAAACAGTAAGTTAAGGTAGTACATCTCTCATCTTTATTTTTAGTTGTTTGACACAGGTAATTAAAACAGAAACATGCCTGCTGTTTGTGTTCAGGCTTAGTTGGATGCAAGTTCTTTTCTTTTAAATGACTTTAAATGTATTTCATTAAGGAGGAGATTTAACCTAGTCCAAAGGAAACACATTCATTCCAAAACCAAGTCATGAAGAGTTTTTTCAGTGCAGATGAATGCAAGGCTTTTGGGACTTAATTTCATAAAGCAAAATTAATCATATTTGTTATATACTGCAGCATTAATAGAACAAGTTAGACTGATGCCTGACAACTCATATTTCAAAAAGAAAAATATTTGTAAATACTAGTACCAAAACTATTGATTATGTCACTGGTACTGCATAGATAAATAGTTAAGATGCAAAAGGTTTGCCTTAGCTCCATATAAGAAGGAATACTTTATAATATATATTGCTGTATGCTTCATGATTTCCTTGATGTATCTTGTAATTTTCCCTCTAGAAGTACATGTTGAATCTTCCTGTACATAGCAAGTATGCAAGAAATGTTTTCAGAGTAACTGCTAAGTAATTATGTCTGATATGGAATTAAAAACTAGTAGAGTGGGTGGTAACATCCTTCATGCCTTGTATTCACAGGAAGGAAAAGCCTTCTCTAAAACAGAATGCTACCAAGGTCACCAGTGAAAAACCTCTTGGGATCCATTTAACTTTGTGCAAAGAAATTGGCTCCAGAACCTCACATGGCACTAAGTGCACAGAGGAATTTCATTGACTCCAAGAAATTAACTAGTTGTAACTGTTTTCATTCAAAGTCCTTTCCAGTGATAAAAGTCTAAAATTTGACTTATCACCAGTTCAGTGAAAATAATTCAAACAGCTTAGGAACATAGTAGCATTTCATTAGTATAAAACCGATTTAAACTTAAACTACTTTTTTTTTTTTTTTTTTTAATCCGAGAGGTTCTGAAAAAGCTCCATACAACTAGTTACATCACAACAATCATTCTGGCATGTAAAAACGTATCACTATCTATATCAGTAAAGCAATCTTCCATGGATAGTTAAAAATGTCAGCCTATGTATATATATATTTTTTACTTCTCCCATAAAAATTTATTGGTGGTGAAGATAATTATTTTAATCATAGTAATCTGTGGTTAGAAAAAAAAAGATATTAACAAGCCAGTTATTAACAAGATGAAGACTGGAAAGATTCCTACTCCTAGGGATGGTGAGGGTTTGTGCCATGCTCTTAAACGCACACCTCCAAAAGTGCAACGGTTAAATTCTGTGTACATCCACATTTTCATTCACATGTAGTTATTATCATTAGAAATGTAATATCAAAATAGACTTCTTGGTCACTTGAGTGGTAAATTGCTTCAGATGTTTTCTTGCATCCTAAATAACCTCTAAAAATGATTATTATTAGCTATATATAAACATGCCAGTGTACCATTTTCATCAGTAGGAGTGTTTAAATATTAATTTTTAAAGAGTTCTAAATCTTAGAGGGAGTAGTTGTGTATGATGCTTTGAGTTGCTTCAAACTGGAAGTTTAAGAAAGAATGCAGACCAGATACCAGACTACAAGCCTCCCATTACAGAATTTACTAACAGCTGTTACACAGGCGGTGTTTCCATTGATGACGGAGAGGATTGCCTATGTAATAAACACAGATTTAAACTTTCTGATTGAGCACATAGTCATGTTATTTTTTAATTATATTTTTGAGATTAAAAAAAGATATATAAGAAAATAAATGCCGATGCTGAAAACATTATGCCATAAGCAAGTGGCTTTTAGATTCTCTAAGTCTGGGTTTATGCCTATAAAGTACCAAGAAAATAGTCTTGAATAATGAACTAGTTCAGCTATTAATGATATTCTAATGGCATAAATGTGATCACAGGTATCTATCACCATCATCATTATTTCTAATACCCCTGCTACTACCATGACACATGACATACTTGACTGACACTGTTGATTGAGGAGAGTAGCATAGTTGAGTCCTTTGATGGAATAGGAAATATCAGTAATAATGGCTACTCTGTGAATTTTCTCCCCACTACAATCTCTGTTTCCTCACCACTACCATCAGGAAAGTATCTTTTGCTGAGATGATGCAACAGTAATTTTAGAAATTAACATGTCAATAATGCTTTATAAATTACTTTCGCATTCAGAGTCCTACTTAATCCTCACAAAGGCATTGCAAATTAGATAATGTTATTGCAATTTTCAAGGTGAGATAAGGACTTAGTGGCCTAGAAAGAAAAATATTGTCCAAGATCTTACAGGATAGCAAGAGATAGAATCACCAGTGTGTCCAGATCACCTGATAGTCCAAGGTCTTCGTACTCCAAAACAAAAACTCTTTCCATTATTTATGCGTGTCTTCTGTGCAAATAAAATTGCAGTCTTGGGAGGCCCAAGTATATAGATGCAGAAGAATTGGCCAAACATCCTTTCTCTATTGTCTAAACACAGTGGGTAGGGATAGGCTAAAGGGGAAGAGAGCTTTGATGAGATTTTTTTTTCTTTAAATACCACAAAGCCCTTTTTTCAGGATTCTTCTTATTTTTTTAATCTAGGTAACATTGTTTTATATTGGTTTATGAGGGCTAATATTGGCTTATAACATTATATATGTTTCAAGTGTACTTTATTATAATTTAATGTCTGTATATACTACAGCATGCTCACTAACAAAGGTCTAGTTCCATCTGTCACCATATAATTGATCTCTTTTACTCATTTCACTCTAACCCTATCCCTTTTCCATCTGGTAACTACCAATCTGTGTGTGCCTATATCAGTTTGTTTTTATTTTTTGTTTGTTTTGGTTTTCTTCTTTCCACATATGAGTGAAATCGTAGGGTATTTGCCTTTCTCCATCTGACTTATTTCACTTAGCAAAATATCTTCAAGATCCATCCATGCCATCACAGATGATGAGATTTTATCCTTGTTTTATGGCTGAGTAGTTTTTCATTTTGTGTTTGTGTGTATCTCAATCACATCTTCTTTATCCATTCATCTGTGGATAGACACTTAATACTTAGGATATTTTTATACCTTGGTTATTTTAAATAATGCTGCTATGAACATAGGGGTGCATAGCAGGTCTGTCCAGAAAAAGTCCAGCCATTGTTAATATAATAACAGTCTGCACAACATCAGTGTAACCTGGCAGCCAAGGAGAGTGGACTGTAATGCACAGGCATGAACAATGACGACTTCACTCTACTAGTCAGTAGGGGAGGTAGACGCCATTGAGTGGGCATGTGTACTGTGTGGTCATAGCATTCAGAATGACTGAATAAGCAGAGCAATGAATTTGCATCAAATTTTGCATTAAACATTCCTCTGCAGAAACTATTTGGATTATTCAGAAGGCCGCAGCTAAGGGCACCTGGTGATTGGCACCTTCATTACGACAACACACTGACTCAGGCATCACATCTTGTGCAGTTTTTTGGTGAAACATCAAATCACTCAGGTGACTCAGCTCCCTAGAGCCCAGATTTGGTACCCTGCGACTTCTGGCTTTTCCCAAAACTAAAATCACCTTTGAAAGGGAAGAGATTTCAGACTGTCATTGAGGTTCAGGAAAATATGGCAGGGCAGCTGATGGTGATTGGGAGAACTGTGTGAGGTCCCAAGGTGCTTACTTTGAAGGTGACTGAGGCGTCATTGTCCTATGTGCAGTGTTTCTTGTATTTTATATCTTCTTCAATAAATGTCTCTACTTTTCATATTACTGGGCTGGATACTTTCTGGACATACCTCGTATATCTTTTCAAAATAGTGTTTTTCATATTCTTTGAATAAATAGCTAAAAGTGGAATAGCTAGATTATATGGTGTTCCTGTTTTTAATTTTTGAGGTATCTTCATACTATTTTTCATAGTGGCTCCACCAATTTACAATCCAACCAATAGTGTACAAGGGGGCCCCTTTTCACAACATCCTCTCCAACACTTGTTATTTCTTGCCTTTTTGATAATAGGTATTCTGAAAGGTGTGAAGTGATATCTCATTTTGGTTCTGATTTTCATTTTTCTAAAAATTAGTAATGTTCTACATCTTTTCATATGTCTGTTGAACCATCTATATGTCTTCTTTGGAAAATGTCTATTCAGATCCTCTGCCTACTTTTAAATTGGGCTATTTTTGGTTATTGGTTTGTAAGAATTCTTTATATATTTTGGATATTAACACTTTATTGGATGTATGATTTGCAAACACATGTTCCTGTTGAGTAAGTCTCCTTTTTGTATTGTTCATGGTTTCCTTTGCTGTCAGAGCCTTTTTCTCTACGTGAAATTGGCTCAACGTTCGCTCAATATTTATAATATTTTTTATCATGGTCATACCTCTTCTTGTAACAGGTAGAAAAAGTTGTATCTATAATTTGTCTCTAGTAATCTAAATCAAATTATGTATTATGCTATTTTGAATACTTCTTGCTTTCACAAAGTTGGCATTTTATTTTGTTTCAGAGATGGCGAACTGTGTTTGAGTCGATCCCTTGTCAATAGTTCTGATAAAATCATTCGAAAGGCTGGCTCTTCAATTTTCCAGCATTCTGTAGAAGGTTGGAAAATCAATTCCTCGTTGGTCCTGGAGATAAGGTGAGCTTCTTTAATAAGACAGAATACACTGGGCTTGGCAAACTTATATTCGATGCTTAATTTATAGTTTAAGTATGAATACTGTAATATGAGTTAAACAGCTCTACAAAATGTTACTCTTTTAAAAATATGAAATCATAAAACTAAAATCATTATACAGTCAGAAATTTAAGGATGAATATGTGAGTTTGAATATACTGTCTTCAAACTAATGAAATAAGATATTTGAGTACTAATATTTAACATACTTTTCTTTTCTTCTCTCATTTACCCAGGATAGCCATATATTTTAAGAATTACCTTTAATTTCACTATTAAGACTTCATACTGATCTTGGGTTTTCTAACACTAGATAAAAATAGGACCCATTCAACTCCTGTTTTGCTGACAATTATATATAAATTTGACTTCCTCTGACAATGGGCATTTCTATGTCTGCTCCTGTAATCAGTTTCAATATTTAGATCCTAAACAGGTAAAAATCAGAAAATAGCCTTGGTTGGTGTAGCTCAGTGGATCGAGCATCACCCTGTGAACCAAAGGGTCGCTGGTTCAATCCCCAATCAGGGCACATGCCTGGGTTGCAGGCAAGGTCCCCAGTAGGGGGCACACTTTGAGGCAACCACACATTGATGTTTCTCTCCCTCTCTTTCTCCCTCTCTTTCCCTCTGTCTAAAAATAAAATATATAAAAATCTTTTTTAAAAAATCAAAAAATACACTTTCTAGAGTACTGGTTTATTCTTTGTAACATTTTAGCTAAAACAAACATCTTGAAATCAAACTTGATGCTTACATATATCCACTATATCTTATTTTCTTCAATTATAATCATATTACTGAATGAAAGGTAGGGCCAGACTTCCCTCACTATGAGGAAAGCAAGCAGATAGTTTTTCTCTGTCTATAGTTACTTGTTGCGTTGGCCAGTAGGTTTTAATAAGAGCATTTTAGTAAATCAGAACTCTTTTTAAAAGTTCAAGAGAATGACCATCCTTTATGCAATAAAATCATTACATGCATCTAGTATTGGAAAAATGCTAATTATTTGGTTATTGGATTATAATTCAGATTTTTTTTTAAGTGTAGGCAGTGGTTAAAAGGATAAGCTGCTGATCTGTTTGGGTTTCTATCTACTCAGTTCTTGGATTACAACCATATACAATGTGGATTATAAGCAAATTAAAGGGAGAATTTATACGCTCATCTTTAGAGTATGCATAGCAATTCATAGAATTAATGACCACAAAAGCATTCACTACATGTTGATATATACTTGAAACAATGTCTGGAAATTAAAGAGATGAGTCAAGCAAATGTAGAAATAGAATATTTTGTTTTGAAATTTTGGCAGTGACTGGAAAGAGAAAATGGAATCAAATGACAGCTATATCAAGTGGTGTTATGTTTGGTTGCTTTCAGTTTAGGGAGAACATTGTATATTTGTAGGTGGTGTACAAGAAGGTGAAGATAAGTAGAATCTGATGACAAAAGTTTATAAATTGATGTCTTCTTTGATAGGATATGATCAGGAAGCAAGATTTATTTCAACAGAGTAGGGAAAAAAGTCAACATTAAAAATTAAGCGGTTCCTTATGAAAGTAAAGATTTTCATTACTCTTGATAAATGGAAAACTTTGACAACTCTGGATTCCCTCTCAAGACTATTTGGCTGAAACAAACACTAAGCATGGTCTCTACAGTTTGACATTTTTACACCTGTGTCTCCCTTCTCTCATGATACCTACCTAGTATCTTCCTCATTTTCTCACATCTCTATACCCATATTTGAATTTAGAAACCCTATATGAGATGAGATAATTATGAGGAAAAAAGCTATAAGATTTGGACTAGGTGGGATAAAAAATACAGATATGACTTAGTTTAGAACAGAGTAAGGATTCATAATTCTTGGAGGCGAATTGGAAAGAGAGAAATATGAGTTACTATAAAAGTAAATATTTGCAGCATAATTCATGGTGGCCAAGACTTGAAGCAACTAAAGTGTCCCTTGATAGATGACTGGATAAAGAAGATATGGTACGTATATAATAGAGTACTACTCAGCCGTAAGATGAAATACTGCTATTTGCAATGTAGATGGACCTTGAGGATATCATGCTAAACAAAATAAGTCAGACAGAAAAAGTCAAGAACCATATGAGTTCTATCATATGTGGAATATAAAACCAAAAGCAACAAATGAACAAATGAGACAAATAAACAAATAAAAACTTATAGACACAGACAACAGTATGATGGTTACCAGAGGGAAAGAGGGCTGGGAGAGCATATAAGGAGTAGAGGGGGTCCAATGTATGGTGACTGACAGAAGAGGTATGACTTTGGGTGGTAAACACATAATGCAATATCATAGAACTATGCACTTAAACCTATATAATTTTATTAACCAAAGTCACCCCAATAAATTTAATAATAAATAAATAAATGAAAAGTAAATATTTAGTTTATAAGGATATCTCAAAGAGAACTTAAAACTGAATGATTTGGCAAGAAGGGGGTAAATTAGGCAGGGCTATACAGATCAGATAATAGAAAGTAATGAAAGAAACAAGTAAAATCAGCTTAATTAATACATCTAGACATGCTAAATAGTATATCAAATAAAGTAAAATCTAATAAGTAAATTAAATAACTAATTGGCAATAGTTAAATTAATATATTTGGCCATGCCTTCCTTGTATCTATACAACAATGCATACTGTAGCCTTGGTCGGGTCGCTTAGTTGGTTGGAGCATCATCCTGTGAACCAAAATGTTACAGATTCCATCCCTGGCCAGGACCCATACTGAAGTTGTGGTATGATCCCTGGTAGGGATGAGTACAGGAGGCAACTGATTCCCATTTTTTCACATCCATCTCTCTCTATCTCTGTCTCTGTATGTGTCTCTCTCTCTAAAAAATCAGTAAACATACCCTTGGGTGGAGGGTTAAAAAAATGAATACTATAGATGTGCATGAGGTTACAGAGGTCTGTTTTGCTATTCTTAAGGTATTGAAGCTAAAGATATCAAAGATAAATTAATTGACCCAAGCAGTTCATTATTGCAATTTTACAAATTAATGAGAGTTATATTCATATCTTTGAGGGTGATCTATTTTCAATTAAAACAGCTGATAATATGTATGAAATGTTAGTACTCTTTTCATATGGTTCTCCTTAACAGATAAAGAAATAAACAGTAAAACAGTGAGCAAATATTGAATAATGCAAACAAAGTTGTCATTTCCTTACAACAAAATAATAATTTGTAAAACAATTATTGCACAACATGCAAACATTAAAATTATAATTGCTTATAGCAGTAGTGACTAGTGATTATGAATCAGTTTGACACTTGTAATAAAAAATTTAGAATACAAAAATGTCTTCTTGTTAGCTTATCTTTTTTTTAAAGCCATACTGGAAACTAATTGTAAAGTATTTTGGATTATTTTTTCCTTGTTTTTTTCCCCACGGCTATAGCATTTATGAAGAGCCATATTACTTTGTGTCAGTGAGTGGGTATGGACATGTTTTACAAGTGTTTTCAAAATTCTTCTTTGATGTCTCCCTCTCTCTCTCTCATTCTTCCTCTCTCTCAAAAATAATCAATAAATATATCCTTGGATGAGGATTTAAAAAAGTGAATTCTCTAGTTTTTTTATTAAGACATTACAACTAATCATTTTTTATCTTATATTATTGAACAATGCTTATAAACCTTTTCTTTTTAAAAATCTCATTAAATTTATAATGTTCTGTGATATTCCTAATAAATTATTTATCTATTTACATTAAAATGTAAAACAGTTACTGAAGATAAATTGTTTTTCCTTACCTTTATAGACATGGTTTTCTTTTTTATCACTAATTCTGTCAGCCCTATATATACTCTGCAACTTTCATAAGCATATCAAGAATAGATTCATATATATTTATCAAACAACTATACCTCTGGGGAGTTGTCTAAGAGAGATGGTTTGATGTATTAGTTCATTGCACTTTGAAGATTCATCATGATTTAGGGGAGTTTATTCATTCTACAGATAATTTCATAATTAAAATAATTAGCTTGGTTAAAGTCTTGATTTTATTGTTACTAGTTCATTCTTTTCATTATAAACTAAGAAATGACACATTTAAGATGTTGTGAGTAAATCTGTGAATATTGTACTGATGTATCATTTGGTCATGTCCAACATTTGTGACTTGATTTTGTTTTTCCCTCTTCAAGTTGTTTCCTATCTTTATTTTTTCTTATTTTGCTCATATGTTGAACATAAATGTAAAGAATTACAATACCAAATACAAAAGTATAGAAATGTACAAACCCAGCTATTCATCAGGGCAGATTGAGTGTGTCATAATTAAAAACTCTTGTATTACCATATATCAGTTCCTAAGCAGAAAAAGCTAGCATGTCAACGAAACATAACTGCAAATTTATGTGCTCTTTCCTGTAAAAAAGACTTTGATATTGCATCATTGATTTTCTTTAGAAAAAGTTTCACAAACACTTCTTCTACTTACTTTATTCAGTAAGTGACCAGTAGAACACATCGTCGGTCACACAGCCTCATAGTGTCAAAGTCAAGCTTCAAAACCAGGCACATCTAACTGGAAAACTATACTTAAATACTAAAATATGTACCATTAAATACATGTTTATGAAGTAAACAATAGTTTTATACACTATAAAATATATTATGCATCCAACATTACCAAATGCTGGGTCAAATATTAACTGGCCACTGGAGTATAAATTAAAATAAAAAATGCTTTTCCTTAAGTATTTTGAGGCA
>PVJD01004966.1:0-124619 GCA_004026545.1 Mormoops blainvillei
TTGGACCAGGGCCAGGGCTCCTGTCTCATATCACTGTACCCACTCCCCTGCTACCCTCACCATTGTGCCCATGAGATCTAATGACTTCTGTCAGGGTGCCTTGAGTGCTGCACCCTCTGCTAGTAAGTGCCCCCGGGAGCAGGGCAAGCCCGGAGAGGTTGTGTGGACTTGCCCTGGGTTGCACAGCCTGGAACCATTGGTTCTGGTTGTGGCGTTGGGGTCCAGGGACAGTGCTCTACCCCATCCCCTCTGCCAACCCCAAGTAACGTCTCTTCCCTCTTTGCTGGGTGGGTGTCTTCCTCTCCCTGGGTCTCCCCAAGCACCCAGTCTCCAACTGTGCGGACTTTCACCCACCCACACCATCTCTTCTCTATACACAGAAAAGAAAAGAAACGAATCGTTTGGGGGACGTGGATGCTGGGTTTTATGCCTTTCATCTCTCTCTCTGGATATCTTCCTACTTAAGAATTTGAAGAGGAAAAACAGCCACGGAGAGGTTTTTCTTTCCAAGAAATAATATTTTTTCTTTACTCTCCTCTTTTTCAGGAGACTGGGAGCTGGGCATTAATTCGTACCAGGAAAGGTAAGAAAAAAACCTCTCCCAGAGGGGACAAAGGCTCCTGTGAGGGAGGGACCCCTGCTCCCCACAGGCAGTTGGACGAGGTCTCCGTTGGGCAGTGCTTAGGTGTGACCTTGAGCTCGGTAGGGAAGAGAATATCAGAGGTGCTGACGGACTGATTGATTTCTTCATCCACTGAAGTATTTATTGAACATAGCTATGTGCTGGGTGGCACGGGGGTCTCACGGGGAAGCAAATACAGTCCTGGTCTCGTGCAGGGCCTTTTCTGTGTAAAATCCAGACTTGTCTTTTTTTTTTTCAGTCCATTTTTCCCTCTCTTGCCAGATAGGTTGTTCTAAAACACAAACCTAGCCACATCAGGTACTTGCTTAAAAACCTCAGGCTCCCCCCCGGCCCCGTCCACTTCAGTGAGGAACAGTACAAACTCTTCCCACGTGCTTGCATGTTCTGTGTGGTCTGCCCACCTGTCCCCTGTCCCCTGTATGTCATCTCCTCACCTGCTTTCCCCTCTTCATTTCACCCCCCCCCACCACTGCCCACCACACTCTCCATCTAGCATGGTCTCCTCTGCTCAACGCTAGACGCCATGCTAATAAATCCAGAATGGCCCACTGGGAGCTGTTGGTGAACCCAGAATCCTTCCTGCTAACAAATTCAGGAGGGTCTCTTCTGTCCAACGCAGGACCATCTGTGCTGGAGAATTCATGATGTTCTACACCAGCTCCATCCGATAGAAAGAGAACGTGCGCCATATATTTGAACTTTTCTAGTGGCTGCTTTTCAAAAAGATACAGATAAAGCCAATTTTAATAACATTTACTTAATATATCAAAAATATTATCAATGTGTTATCAATATAAAAATTATCAGTGAGATATTTTATCCTTTTTTGCAGATCTTGGAAATTTGGTGTATATTTCATCCTTACAGCACATTTCAGTTCAGGGGTTAAATATTTCATTGGCGATATTTGATTTATATTTAGATTTCATAAGATAGAAATTGAAATGAAATGAAATGTTTCGTTCCTTAGTTTCGCTAGCCACGTTGCAAGTGTTCAGTTGTCCTATGTGGGTAGTGGCTACGGTTTTAGACCATTCTAGACTGTCCTACCCAGGGTGGCCCATGCTGTCATCCCAGATGGTTCACAGTGCCAT
The DNA here is from genome assembly GCA_004026545.1 of Mormoops blainvillei. Classification (NCBI taxonomy): domain Eukaryota; kingdom Metazoa; phylum Chordata; class Mammalia; order Chiroptera; family Mormoopidae; genus Mormoops; species Mormoops blainvillei. Next base: position 1,738 of record PVJD01004966.1, read on the forward strand.
TTCTCAGCAGTAGCACTACTGACTTTTTGGATGGGTGATTCTTTATTGGGGGTGGGGTGGCCGTCCTAATCATTGAGGGATATTTAGCAGTATCCCTGACCTCTACCCACTAGATGCCACTGTCCCCCCTTAACACACACCTCAAGTTGTGACAATAAACAATGTCTCTGCACATGGACAATGTCCCCTGGAGGACAAAATCACCCCCAGGTGAGAACCACTGGTCTACACTGTCTAATTTAGGACCGTCCATGCGGGCAAATCCAGAACAGCTCACCTGTCTAGTTTAGTACTGTCCATGTTGGTCGACCCAGTTCCCTGTAGGACCCCTCACACAGCCCGATCTGGGGCGGTCTACACTAGAAGTCATGAATCAGTGCCCCAAGAACAGAATTAGACCTGTAGGTTGGTGTTACTTGGCTTATAAAATGGTTAAGAATTTTGGAATCGATCGACAGCATTTTAAGATCAGGACGTTTCACATAAAAATCTGGATTTCTAGTTCATCCGGAAAGCTCTGGCCTCACCGAGACCTGTTCCTTTTCGGCAACTCTCAGCTGGAACTGCCCCCAGTGAGGGCCTGCGCTGTCTCCATTTTGTGTGCACGATGTCCCCGCTCACTCATTTCACCTACCAGTGATGCCTGCCTGAGCCCTCGGGGCATTTGAGTCTGTGACCCCAGGTCACACAAGTTTGTACACAGGTCAGTTCAGGCTGGCCTAGGAGGAAGGTCTCAAAGAGGCTTGCACACGAAAATCAGCCAGGTAGCTCCTAAAATATAGGGAGGGATTCCCAGGCCCATCCCAGGCTTTCGGAAGCAGGAACTAGCAGTCATGTACCTTTTTAAAAAGTTTCACTGTTGAGTCTGGTGGCAGTTCGATTTACATGTAACCAGTATAAAACATTTGATGACACTTTTCTGTAGGGACCACCCATGTAGATTGTCCACCGTAGAGCTGGATCTCTGGGGTAGTCTTGGGTCTCCAGTTGGGCCCTGTGGCCGCTCAGAGGCTCCTGGTGTCATGTCCAGCAAGGCAGCCCCTGAGCTTGGACCTCACTTTGCCAACTCCAACGACTGGAGAAGCCGCAGTTTGTGGACTGAATTGGGCAAATGGTCCCTTCCTCTGAGCATTGCCTATCCCTGAGTCTAGCTCTGGCTGCACAGTCTGTATTTTGGGGGGGTCCCTGGACCAGGAGCCTGATTTCAGTCCCCACTGTGGTGGATATTGGGGCGCTTGACCCAGTCATAGCTGCATCACTCACTGGGAATTTCCCTTGGCTGGTGGGGACTTCCTTGTGCCATGTTAAGCCCCTCCTGGCTAAAAGTCTGTGGCCCATGAGTGGCTGATGCACGTGATATCAAGGCCGGTCTTCTTGCCTCTGCTGAGGCCTTCCCAGCTCCAATGCTCTCGAAGGATTGGCTGAGGCCTCCCTTGCTGCTGTATCGCGGGTCAGCTTCTCCCTCCGTCCAGCCCAACTTTCCCTTCCTCTCCTCCTTATGGGTGCATATCCCTGGAACCCTCCCTGATAGAAACCTCCTGTGCGCAAATATCCATCCCAGAGTTTGTTTTCAGGGAACCCGCTCCAAGACACCCATCTTCTTGACAGACAAAATCATCCTAGAACATCTGGGTCTTTTTATGGCTGAAAATTCCATAGAGAAATGGGCTGTCCAGCTGTGGCTCGTGGCTGAGCGTCTGCCATTTGCTGAGCAAGCCCCTGGATTATTTGGATACTGTTGCAGCTGTCTCAGATGTTGACATAAAACAAGCAGAGGCAGTGAGAAGCACATTCCATTGAAAGAATCAAATCCAAACGCCTGTAACCACAGCTGTTTAGAAGGAAACTGCGCCAGCCCCCTGGATTCCTCCCCCCGTGGGCCTGCTATCTTTTTCAAACCCTTGTTTGTCTTCTGATTTTCACTTAGATGTGCAACACCCAGGTTGCTGCCTCTTAGTTGACCGGCCCAAACTGGAAAGGTGTGCCTCGTGGTCAAGTGACCCCTTCATCTCATCCCCCATGCCAACCACCTGAGTTATAATTCCAAAATGTCTGGCTCGGGCCCGTCCCCTGCTCAGGAGCCCCTGCGCGTGCTCCGTCGCCTTCAGAATGAGGTTCGAGTTCTGCGATGGGGGATTCTGGACCTGCCGTGGTCGGGTTCCTGTGTGATTTCTCAACTTCCTCTCAAGCCAGTTCTTAAGCATTCCAAGCTCCAGCCAAACCAAATCACCTAATCTTTTCTTGAACATTCCCTGCTTGTTTGTGTCATAGGTGTCAGTGGATGTGCTATTTCCTCTACCTGGAAATCCCTCTGTACTTTGTGTGATTGGAGAGCTTGTACTCAGCTGTCAAAACCCACTTAGAGCATCACCTCCCCTGGGAAGCCTGCCCTCCCTGCTCCAGACAGAATTAATCTCTACCCTCTCTGGGCTTCTACTGTATCCAAAGCCCTTTCTTATCAACGTACTAGTCTCATGCCCTTGTTGTCCGCGTTTAGACAGGAGATGATGGACACTTGTCCAAGTTCACCAGCGGTAACAGTCAGGGTCTGCTGGACCAGACCTTTTCTTTTTATTCTTTTGCTGGGGGTAGGCCCCATGTTCCAGTGGAGAGCACTGCTCCCTCTAAAATTGGATATTTAGAAGTTTTAAATGAAAAACTTACACTCTGCCTTGGGCACCGTTGGCTAAGAACTGTCCTTGACGTCTGTTCGACTCTGGTCTAAATTTTCCTCTTCCGTGTGTCGCACGTGTTCTTGCCCTGGGACGATTTTGAGCTACAGTGGTAAAAAGCATCCGAAGTGCTTTTTAAAATAGAATTTGAAAAATTCAGGAAGAAAGCTCCATATCTCCCCTGTTTCCGCCAGTCTTTGCCAGGGAGCTTTCGGGCAGCGAGGTATAGAGTTGCCCCAAATCTTTACGTCCTTCTCTCCTTCCAAGGGAGTTGAGTTAGAGCCCCTGTCGCGCCACCCCCTGGTACCACCCCCAGCCTGGAGGCAGGCAGTCTGACTGTGTTTCCTCCATCCCCCTGGAAGATCTTCCCCAAAGTCTCTGCTCTTTTTTGGGTCCAGACACCCCTTGATGAGACACCCCGTGATGAACACCTCCACCCCTTGACCCCCAAGGCATGGAGGACATCCCGTGGCCACTGCATCTTCTAACCTTTTATTTAACCAGGATATAAATAACGCTTACTCTGTGCCAGGCACTTTCCTGAGCACTTTGTATAGTGTTACATGTTGTTCGTGCTGGGGAAGCAGACACTGAGTCAAATACTAGAGTGTAGGATGTTCCCAAAGGAGGAGGGGTTGTCTTGGGATCAACACCTGGGAAAGGGACAGGTAGGAAGCAGGGGTGGACAGAGGGTCAGCCCAGCCCCTTAGAAAGCTCTGGAGCTGGAACCGCCCTCCAGAGTTGCCTGAGGACCAGGACACCCAGCCATCATTAACACAGGCTGCCCTTGGAAGGACATGCGGCCTCGGTGGAGGCAGATTTCTGCAGCGGAGGCAGCTCCCCAAAGGGAGTTGACAGCCGAAGGCCGTCTCCTGGCAGTGTGCCCAGCTGCCGGGGGCAGTAAGACTTTTCATTTTTCCAAGTGGGAGGCACGCGCCATTGTGTCCAGAATCCATATATTATCTCATTTAATTCACACAACAGTCTAGTGAAATTGGTATTATTGCTGTCCTCATTTAACAGATGAGGAAACTGAGGCTCCAAGACATTAACACAGTTTGCCCAAGGCCATGGGGCTACTGCTGACAGAGCTGGCATTCCAGCCCCGTAGCAGCCCCAGAGTCTCTGTACGGGAGCCAGGCTTTGTCTTACTTAAGTTGCCTCAAGACCGCCTCAAGGTCATGAATTGAAAAAGGGGCCCTGGGAGTGTTTCCTGGTCTATGTAGAATTAAAAATTATAAACAACGAACACTTTAAAATCAGTCTTGATTAAAATTAAGTTGAGGCCAGAGGCTTTAAGCCTCAGTAGCAGGTGTCTTGAGAGAATGCAGAACTCTGGATTAACCATTATGCTTTATTTAGAGAGACGAGAGAAGGGCAACAAATATTTACATACCAGTTACCATGAAATCTGAGTCAAGTCCGTATTTATTCTGTATGTTGTCATCATAAAGTTGATTTTCTGTCCAAGTGTATTTCCTAAGGGGACAAAGAGTATTCCTGAAATATTGAAAAGTTTAATTTAATAGTTCCAAGGACTGTAGACTTTTACATTTGAAATGATGAATATTTGTTATAGGAAACTAAATTTGTTAGAATGTTTGTAGAAAATGGTTTGTTCACTTAAAGTTGTAATATATGATTTTTATATGAGGTTGACTTTATTCACCAACTCTGAAAATGAGCCCATGTGGACCTCACAGATAGAGTTCTAATGAGCCCAATCCACACAAAAGGCTGTGCCTATGCTCAACTGGGAACGCAAATAAAGCCATTCATCCTTCTAGAAAGACTATTTTGTAAGAGGAATAAATACGTGGGGGTAAACTGAAAACCCGAAAACGTAGCACAGAGCCTTGGTTTTCTGGGGAATGCTAGAGGCCCTCTGTAACTGGAGGCCGCGCTTCCGACTGACGGCCTGCTCGGTGGTGAACCATAGGGCCAGGTTTAACCCCAGCCTCTCTCAGCTCTGTTATGAAGGTGGTTTGGTCTTGGGGTGATAGAGGTTGAATTGTGTCCCTCCCCTGCCCCGCCCCCCACCGACCAAGAGAGGTTGACGTCTTAACCTTCAGCACCTGCGAGTGTGACCTGATTTGGAGAGGGGGTTTCTACCAAGGTAATCAAGTTAAAATGAGTTCATTAAGGTGGGTCCCCATCCAATATGACTGGTGTCCTTACAAAAAGGGGAAATTTGGACACAGACAGGTACGCGTAGTGGCAAGACCAGGCGAAGTGACAGGGAGAAGACAGCCAGCTCTCTTGCAGCCCTCAGAAGTCGGGCAGTCCAGCCAACAGCTTGATTTCAGACTTCTGACCTCCAGAACCGAGACCATACATTTTTGTTGTTTCAACCGCCTGGTCGGTGGTACTTTGATATGGCGGCCCTCGCTAACGGATGATTTTCCTGCGCTTTGCTGACTTCTCTCATGTTAGTGCAAGTTTTGGCAAGTTGCCCCGTTTCATCCTGCCCGCAGCGCCACCAAGGGGCAGAAGTTACGTCCTGATTCGGGTTCCAGCTGCCACAGTACTTTCCGGAAAGCCGTTTTAATACCCCCCTTCCCCACCCTGGCCATCTTGCATGGTTCAGAGGCAGCTTCTGAAGCACCGCTGGGGCTTCGGTCACAGCCCTGTGCTGTTTGTGGTGCCCCGCCCCCCGCCCCCCTCTGCCCGCAACCTACCGCTTCACTGCCCCAATACCTACTTCCCGAAGGCGCGAACCTCTCGCCCCTTCATCGCCCCTGATGATGGAAGTCAGCACCAGCCCCGTAGTCCTCTTCCGATCTTCCCCTGTGCCCTTTCATCACAGCCAGTGAGACGGGCTGTTACAGCGTCACCACACCGTTGGGGGAAGCTCGGTGGCAGCATCTGCTGTGCTGAGACTCATTTCCTTTTCTAGCTTCTTGGTCTTTCTTGGGCGTCATCTGTTAGATGGAAGCTGGCACAAGGTTACGGATAACAAATCTGCAAAGTGTGAAAGGAAATTCATTTTCCCCCTGAGGAGCCGGAGAAGTGCTTTAAATATAGGCCGCGGGTGCAACTGCGAGGTTGGGCCTGGTGAGGGAGAGCGCTCCGTGCAAATCTGTGAATTTGAGTCCATAGCTGCCGTTGTGGGGCCGTGGGCTGTTGTGTGCAAGTGCCTGCACCTGTGGAAGGTGTGCATGTACCTACAGGCGAACCTGTGTGTGTGTGTGTGTGTGCGCGCGCAAATAGGGGGCTGAGTACGAGTGTGCGCATGTGTTTGTACATGTTTGCACGCCTCTTTGGGCGCATGGCCTGAGACACGGGGTCTGCAGGTGGCAAGGGGCTGAGTGGCACTGGTCTGGATGTGAGGCTCCAGAGGGGCTTCCCCGGGGGGCGGAATCCAGCTCCTCCTGCCACAGGCTGCCGCGGCCCGTGTCAGTTGGCTGCATGGTCTGCATTTCCAAGACCCATGCGCCAGTTTCCTCAGTCCCCTCAGTGCACTGTGTCTGTCCCGCTCGCCTGCCCTCACGCTCACTGTCTCCTCCAAGAGCTGGAAGCCCGGGCAGCATCCCTGCCCTGGCAAAGCCCCTCTGCCCTGCACACCCCACCCGGAGAGGCGGGGCACCCCAGCCCCTCTCCTGCCACCCAGTTTCTACCAGAGGCCCTGGCTACACCTAGCTGTCATCGGAGCCTGTTCTGGACCAAAGTGACCCTTAGATCCAGCCTGACCTGGTTACTCTGATCCCTGCCTTTTAGTTTAACTTAGCAAAGCGACGCGCTGGGCACCCCCTCTGGGGACGCGGCTGTTCCTCGCCCTTCCGGTTTAGGGAGAGAAGGTACGGATTCCAGGGAGTTACCTGGCCCGCTGCTTGGTGATTCCTCCACAAAGGTGGGCCCTGCGGATGGTCAGTGAGGTCACTCCACCTTCCCTCCCAGGGCTCAGATCTTCGTTTTGGGCTCGAGGCTCTGCTGCCCCCACCCTGGCTTCAGCACTACCTTCTTGGCAGGTGAGAAACTCCTGGCCCCCAAACCCCACAGTGAGGTCTGCCTCCACCCTCACCTGGAGAGGGCGGTTCAGGCAGGTTTTCATCCACTTGTATCTTGTGCTGAGTTTTGCCTTCCTTAGAAGGGTCAGTTCCTCCCCCCCATCTTGGGGGCCAACACTGCCCCCTGCTGTTTGCCAGCCCTCATTCCTCAAAAGGACTCAAAGGGGAAACCTAGGCAGGTGACAGCCTAATGGGGTGGCTCAGTGACCTTGCCCAGGCAGACTCGAGGGCTGGGGGCACTGAGGAGTTCTGGGTGCATTTTCCGGGGCACGCAGTGGAGGGGCAAAGGCACGAGAGCAAGGGGTGGTGCTCAGGGTGCTCCAGTTGGGCAGAGTGAGGGGCCTAAGGTGCTAATGACCCTGCAGGCCAGAGAGGTGGTGTTCTCTGCAGAAACCGATAGACCCCGTGGGCACAGCCTTGCCCCTCTGTGCTGGATGTGTCAGACCCGCCCAGAGGACCCATCCGCTCCAGAACCTGCTTCATGCCTGACCCCAGTCCTGCCACGGGGCCTCCTCTCTCCCTCAGAATGGAGCCGAGGGCAGGCCACCTCTCCAGGGCAGCCGAGGAGGCCACCGTCTCTGAGTCAGGCCTCAGGATGACTGCTGGGGGGCCACCTGGTCGTGTCCGTCCAGCCAGTCTCTGCCTTGGTGGTGAGTAGGCATCCCGCTGAGGTCTGTGATGTAGATTGGGGTTTCAGGGAGAGGGGTGACAAGGTGGACAGGGTGACAAGGTGGGTAGTGACTACGGAATCTGAACAGGCAAGGAATAAAAGGCTGAGTGCATGGGGCTGGTTTCTGGTGGTTGGTTTAAAAGGGGAACCATTTTCTGCTGAAATCTTAAATACAAAATGCCCAAAAGGACACTGGTGAGGTAAGGCTGGGAGAAGGGACACCTGGCTTCTAGCCTGGGTGTGCTGCATGCCTCTCGGGGCGGGGTGGTCCTAGGGTGTCCCGGGCGTGCCATGCATGCTGCGACGTCAGTGAGCCCCCCAGCCTTCCTGAACTCATTTTTCCTGACAAAGTGGTGATGCCGCCTCTTAGGCAAAGGTGGAGAAGCTGGCCCCATACCTGCCACTCTGTAGGTGCCTCTCTCTGCCTCATTCAGCAGAGCCTGGGCTGGGCTTGGGCCTAGGGATGCGGTAGACATTCCTTCCTGCCTTCTGGAAGCTCCCCGGCTAAACAGAGAGCCAGCTCCGCGCTGAGGCCAGTGTGATCAGGGCTGTGGGAGGGGGTGGCGGGGGGCTGGGAGGGTCTACAGGGGACTCATGGTCCTTAGGGCAGGGGCGGGATGGGGCGGGTCCCTGATACCCGGCAGTGACTGACGCTGAGCCTGCAAAGTGGGGCTCTCTGAGGGGAGCCCCTCAGGAGGGTTTGGGTTTGAAAACGGCATTCAGCCCTCTGATGGTTTGCCCTGGAACTGGGACTTTTCCCTCAAAGCTGTTCTGAGAGGAGTGGAGAAGCAAGGCTCCCGGGACCTGGAGTCAGGCAAGGAGGAGAGGAGCCGGACCCTCCCCGGCTTCGGGGCCACATGCCCAGTCAAGCTTGGTTAGGCCTTGTTACCTATCCCCCCCGCCCCCCCCGCCCCGGGGCAGTCCCCTTGTCCCCCTGCACCAGCCTCCGCATCCTGTTGGTGCCCCTGACAGCTGCCCCTCGGCTCTGCGGCTCTGCCATGGCTTCTGCCCAGGCGCAAGTGTATGGGATTGGACTGGAGAGTCCACGGGCCAAGCTGATTACCTTGCGCAGGGAGGAGTGTGTTGCCGGGGACAGCTGTGCCCCGGGGCCATTGTCCCTCGGCTGTTCCCCCACCCCCAACAGGCCTGGTCTCCGGCTGTGGAATGATTGGGCTTGACATGTTCATTTGCTGCCTGTTAAAAGTCCATTTCTGGGCGCGAGCAGGCGCCGGCGGGGCAGGTCCGAGGCCTCGCTGTGGGCCAGCTGCCGCAGCTGCTCGGCACACCACGTCAATATTGGTCTCTCCGAGAAAGAGGCTCAGCTGCGATTGTCTTTGGCCGGTGGACGTGACTGGGCTGTTTGCCCACATTCCTCCCCCGCCCCACCCAGCTTCGCAGACCCTTCCAGAACACTAGAAGGCTGGGTATTGGCTGACCTCGGACCAAGGCCAGATTCAACCCCCAGAACCCCCATGGAGAAGAATTCCATCCCTGGGAGGAGGAGTTGCTGAGGGGCCCTGGGTCCATTGCTTCACCTCCTGGTGTCCCCTCCTCGTGGTCTTGCCTGCTTTATGCTTCTGAACCCAGCTTCTTGAAGGTACAGGTGTTGCCTGTAGCCCCTGCTCCGCCCTGCCTGCGGCCTTAACCTGGGCCACCATCTCAGGACAGCTGTGGAGTCACCAGACCTGGCTGTGAACCCCACCCTCATTGCCTCCATCCTTCAAGGCATGTTGATCAGGTGCCAGGTGCCGTGCCCGGTGCTGGGGTTGTTATGCCAGGACTGTCAGGGTCACTATGGGCATAAACACACTGCTAAACAAAATAATTTCAAATGATGTCAAATGCTGTGGACAAATCCTGTGACAGGGAGTGACTGGGGGCTAAAGGAACTCAGTGGTCACAGCCTCTGGGAAGAACTGGTACCTTTGAGCTTAGACCTGGACTTTTGTGACCCTCAGTTTCATAATCTGCATGTCGTGAGACATAAATGGGATCGGAATTGTGCCTGTAAAGGGTCTGGCACGTCTAGGAGGTTGGCCCCAGGGCCTTTGAACAAGCGTCCTCTTAGCATCTGGCTCTTCTCACTGGTGGCTGCATGCCCTCTAACCATGTTCGCAGATTACCGCTCCCAGAACTTCTACATGACTCAAAATCACCTGGGAAATGTGTTACAATTAATATATAGAGCCTCAGGCACCCAGTGATTCAGCAGGGCTGCACCCTGGAATCTGCATTTTTACAGGCACTGCGGGTGACATGTGTGGCTCATCGAAGAAACGTTGAGAAGCATGGTGTAGATAACCTCAGGGAGACCCGGCATCCTGTCCCCAACCTCCAAGCCTTAACTCTGTGAGTGGGTGGGGTGGTAGCTTTGGGGAACAACTCGCCCCAGCCCCGGTAGACCCAGAAAAGCTGCTCTGATAACCGAGGCCTGGCAGGCCTCAGATCTGCGCAGCGTTTGCCCGCTGGACCGTGTTGAACTGTTGCTTTGAAATAACCAGCTGCTCAGAATCCCAATGTGTCCTGAATTTATTAACATGCAGAATGTCTTCCGAGAGCCTGATGGGGAATATTAAGTATGGAGGGTGGCCCTGGAATAAGGCTGGGGGTGGGGGAAGTGGAGGTATGGTCTGACAGGCTGAGGGGACAGCAGATGCGCTTATTCGGCCCTGGAGAGGAAGGTCAGTCCCCCAGAGGTGGAGGCTGGTGGGAGGCAGTGGGTGGGGGACGTCCTGGGTGCGTCGGGGCCACCCTGAGAGGTCCAGAGGCCGGGCAGGGGTCCTCTGCGTCTGCCCCCCGCCCACTGCCTCCCTGGCCCGAGCCTTTCTCAGACCCAGGCGTGTCATCAGCGGGGATCACGCATGGTCACGCTAATGTAATAACAGCCGTTAATTCTGCCTCCGTGTGATTGCTCTGCTGCCAGTTGTGGGGACAGAAGCAGGATGATTCAGGGCCAGGAGAACTACCCCCTTCCCCTGTCCCCGTACGTTCCTGTGTAACCGGATTCACAAGTCTCCCTCCACCCCCAATTATTTTTAAATTTCAAAATTCCGTCTGTTCTGAAATTTGTTCTTCTCATCTCAGCCCGGCCAGCCCCACCCAGCCAGCTGCGATCTTGTGCGGTAGCCTGGCCCTGGGACAAAGAGGGAAGCCCACTGTGGTCCTCGTGGAGGTGGGGTGTGGATTTCCAGTAAGTGCTGTGGGGGGGTTGACCTGTGGCAGGCAGGAGCACCTGCCTGGGCGGCGTCCTCCTTTGTTCCCGTGTGGCTGGTTGGAGCCTGTTTCCTCTACGCAGGCGCCTCCTGGTGACTTGCTGCGAGTGGCCCAAGGCTCTACCCTGCATCCTCCTCCCCAGACAGGATCTGCTTCGATAGAACCAGAGCGGGGGATGGAGCTCACCGTCCCTGGCCCCCACCACCATGCCCGTTACCCGGCCTGGGTACGCTCCCACCTCCACCTCACCCTAAGGCCTCGGTGTCTCCGTTTGCCTAATGGAGAAACCAACATCACTCACCTCTCCAGGCTGTGGCCAGAACCAAGTCAGGGGTCCCCAGTCCTGGTTGTGCATTTAGAATCATCAGGGTGACTAAAACAAGGACCAACGCCTGGGCCCACCCCTGAGTCCCACTGGGGCTGATTTTATCAGCATTTCTGGGCAGCGAGGTCTGAACATCAGCATTTTGTTACAAAAGCTGCCGGGCGATTCCAAGGTGCAGCTAGAAATGAAGCCTACTCCGATACGCAAAGCTTCCATTACAGGCTGGCACACAGTGGACCGTAAACAAATGAGAGTTCTTGTTTCATTAGAGTTTATTATTGTGTTAAGTGTCGTAAATGGCATTGCATTTTAAGCCACTCATTTGAAACCAGTGTGTGTTATTAATTTAAAAAATCCTTAATAAAAGAAAGGAATATAAATATGCCAAAGGCAAAGGGCGAGTTCATGAAGAAAAGTTTACCAGTTTCATCACGTTCTCCTTCACCCCCACGTCCATAAAAGAGGCGAAGGGGCTGGAGGGAAGGATGTTCTGTCAGGATAGCTATGAAGAAGGCTGATGGAGCCCCTGGGAGGAGATTCCCCAGACTGGGAAGGGTGTGGTGTTTTTGGTGAACCCCTCAAAGGATTTTGGGGAAGGGAGAGGTGGGTGGGCCTAAGAGAGATGGGCTTTGTAGGGCACCTAAGAAGCTAAGGATATTGAGCCCCAGGGCTCCTTGACCTGCCTGTCTGGGGTTGGAAGAATCTTGAGCACAGGCTATGACCTCAGGTTCATAAGAAGGCCCTGAGGGCTGGAGGTGTTACAGCCTTCCGTCCTGCACACCAGTGCATTCCCACCCCCGCCCCAGGAAATCAGAATGGAATTTCCTATCACCTCCTGGGGCAGGGCTCCAGACTTCATCCCCAGAACAGGATTTCTAGCCTGTGGCACTAGGGGATATAGTTAAGGACTCCCATGTGTCCTGGAACTGGGCCCAAGGCGAGAAGGCCAGTCCCGCTAACTGAGAGGTCAGGGCTAGAGTGGGCTAGAGTGTGCTTCCCAAGCCTGCACCGGCATTTAGGAACTTGTGAATACAGATTCTCAGCACCTGCTCCCCCCCGCCTCCCCTCCCAGATTTGGATACAGTAGGTCTGGGAGCCTGGGGATCTGTATTGCCAACAAGCTACCTGGGTGATCCTGGCACTGAGGCTGGAGGGTTGTGGGGCTTGGGGAGAGGCAGAAGCCAGGCTGCCCTGCTCCCTGGGTGTGGGGGAGGCACTGGCCACGCCCCCTTCCTGCTCTCTGTGGCTCTGTGGACGTGCCCCTCCCAGGGTGGGGCTGTTTTTCCTGGAGGGGAGGAGGCTCTGCAGAGAGTGTGTGCGCTGGCACATTCGCTTGAAATAAACTGTTCTCTTTGAGTCAGTTTCATCCTCCTAATGTTCAAATATGCTACGCTGCTGTGCCTTTCTGTTCGCAGCCTGTTTTTCTCTCTGATGAGCAGTGTCAAAGACACCAAGTAAATGAATGGAGAGAAAAAGTGATAATTTACGGGCATTAAGGAGTGAAGATTTTAACCCCGGTGCAGATCCTGGGGCTGTGGCCCATCCCACTGTCCTGAGGTTGGGGGCTGCTGCGCTCCCTCTGCCTAGTCCGTCTAGCGTCTAGCGGCAGGGACTGGGGTGCTCAAGGGCTGATGAGATGCAGGGCTGGTAAAGCTCAGCATGGTCCTCACCAGACTGGTCCTCTCCGCCCACTGTGGGTTTCTGTAGCCACTGGCCCTGCTCTCCTGCGTGACATCTACCCCTTCCTAATCACCCGCTCAACGTCCATCCCAGACCCATTGCCCTGGGGTAGGATCTCATGTGGCTTGTCATTCAAGACCCCTCCAGTCACCCTTTCTTCCTGAGCCACAGGTTTCCTGGATAAAGTATTTGGTTTGGTGAGCGTGTGCGTGAGTTATCTCACCTTTGTCTTGAATAGGCCCATCCCCTCCACACCTTTGCTCCTGCTCTCTCCTGAGCGCCTTCTCCCTCGACTGTGCACAGGAACAGCGCACCTGCCTGTCCAGGTCCAGCTGAAATGCTCCTTCCTGCGGCAGTCCTGTTCGGATGGCCGTCAGCCTCCCTAGCTGGGAGCAAGCCTGTATCCTTTCCTGCGGCCGCTCCCTGTGTCTGGAATCCTGCCTGCCTTTCACGGCCTGCCCCCTCTGAGCCTTGCCGGTTTCCACATCTGTTTTTCCCTCCTACTCTCCACCTCCACGTGTCTTGTGTGGTGCCTGGCACGTCGTGGGTGACCAGCACACAGTAGGTGCTCAGCTACTTTTAGCTGCAGACAACATGGTGGGGAACACACAGCTTTTAAGACCTTGGGGAATCCTGGCACTTGCCTGCGGGACAGAAGCCTCATGACTTGGGTAATAAATAGTAAGTGTGGCTTCACTTGCCAGTGGTGCCCGCCCCCAGCCTCTGTCCCTAGGAAGTGGGCTCTCACTGAGTCCCCACTGGGGCCCAGCCAGCCACTGAGGCCCAGCCAGCCACTGAGGTGGATGATAAACCAGGCTGTGTTCCTAGAAAGCGGGCTGATGAACTGAAGTCAACGTCATGGAGCCGTGGGGAGGCTGAAGTCCTACCCACACCGGGGCAAGAGACCCTTGGGAGGCACGCTGCACTTGTGAGAGCATGGGCTGTGGAGCGAGACATCCTTGCGCTCTTATCTGAGGTCTGCTGCTACTGCGTTGTGACCCCAGACTAATTCCTCACTCTCGTTTCCTGGTGTGGAAAACAATGCTAATGATACCTTTAGGGTCATTGGGAATATTGGAGATAATATCTGCGAAGTACCTTTAATATCTATCAAGGACCTTTAGGGCTCCTTACAGGAGCTTGATAAATAATGGCTGGCACGATTACATTATCATCGTTAGCAGCCCTGATTCTTACTCTTTTTTTGTAGTCACCGTTGTTCCCTCCAGCGGTTGGTGCCTGTGTTGGGATCACCCAGCGCTGTGAGCCAGCCAGAAAGAGCCATTTTATAATTAGGTTGGCAGAGGCAGGATGCAGCAGACCCCCCTGCTGGGGACCACAAATTAATTAGCGTCATTTGTGGAGAGGGGGCCCTTCGATATGCTTGATGGAACAGGCCAGGCCCGTGGGCTTCTGACCTCATGGCTCTGCAGAGGGGTGAGCCCTGTGGCTGGCAGCTGGAGGTGGGTGCTCTTAGGGTCTGCAGGAGACCCAGAGCCATGGAGGGTGCCCCTGCATGTTTTGCAGGTGGGGCCAGACTCCATCACACCCATGGGCTCGGGGAAGCCAGGGAGAAAAAGCTTCCCCACCCTCATCCTGATATGCGGCCTGTGCGCGTGCCTCAGTTTCCCCACACAGCACTCCATCCACTGTTTGAGTCTGTATGTCCCCTGCCCTCCATGCTGAGAACTCCCACAACAAATATTGGCAGCACCCATCCGTCTTCTCCTTGCTGCCTCCAGCGGCCCAGAAATTATGACTCATTCATAAATGACAGTGTCAACCCCTATTTATGTCTTGGACTGCGGTGCACACTGGGCTCCCAGCACTGGTTTTTCCCGAAGTTTCTTGCCTCACTGCATCCATCCTACTGGGGCAGTCAGTGGGCTGGCGGGGCACCTGCCTGGCTCATTCCTGGTCCTTCTCCCTGCGCCTGTCCACACCTCGTCCTTGCGGTCCTCACTGCCTGTACCTCACTCCCCTGGCCTCACTGCCGGACCTGGGGCGAACTGCTCTTGCTGCATTCACACGTATGGCATGCTCTTCTGAGCCTCGGGGTGCGGAGGCAACCCCTTTGCACTTGATTATCTCAGTGCATAGTCGTGATACACCCAGGCAAGATCTATAGCTTTCCCATCTTATAGACGAGGAAATGCAGCCTCGGAGACTAACCTGGGCCACAAAGCTGGTAAGGGTCGGAGCCAGGATTTGAACCTAGATGGTCTGAGTTTTACACATGTTTTTTTAAATTGAGGGGTGATTAAAATACATTAAAAATGCGTAGATCTAGGCATTCAGCTCAATGAGGGTTGACAAACGTCTTCACCCGTGTAACCAGCACCAGGGCAAGGCATAGGACAGTCCCATCGCTCTTCCTGCCCCTTCTCCGTCGATTTCGGCCCCCAAGTGGAGGCACCCGCTGTTCTGATTGATCTCAATGCAGCGTGCGCTATTCTTGGATTTTGCGGAAGTGGAATTATACGCCATGTAGTTCTTTATATACATTGTATAGACTTTATACTTTGTATACATTATACGTACTTTATGTCCACTTAGCTCAGTGTTTCTGAGACCAGTCTGTATTTTTGCACATATGAACAGCACATTACTTTTATTGCTGAGCAGTATTCGATTATATAGTACACCATGATTTGCGTATCCCTTCACTTAGTGAGGGACATTTGGGTCGTTTGCAGCTTCGTGCTGTTTTGGATAAAGCTGCTGTGAATGTTCATGTATAGAGCTTCATGTGGACACGTGCCTTCACTTCTCTTGGGGAGATACTTGGGGTGGAATTGCTGGGTTACAGGTAGGTGTGTGTTTAACTTTATAATCTCCGGGATTTTCTAAAGTGGTTGTGCCATTTTGCACTCATGCGTAATGTAAGGGAGTTCTAGTTGCTGCATGTCCTTGCCAACATTTGGTGGTGGTGGTTTTTTGTTGTTGTTGTTGTTTTGTTTTTAACCTTGGTTGCCCTTGTGGGCATGTAGTGGTATCTCGTTTTGGTTGCAGTTTGCATTTCTGTGATGAATAATGACCCTGAACTTATTTTTCATGTGCCTCTTGGCTATTCCTAGACTTTCTTTTGTGATGTCTGCCCCAGGCTTCGTCGCTTAAGAAATTGGGTTGGTTGTCTTTTTACTGTTGAGGTGTTGGAAGAGTTCTTTGTATGTTGTGGGTATGATTGCAGCCCCCCTCGTTTTTGATTGTAGGTGGGCCTTGGGCATGTGAAGTGAGAGACTGTAACGTGTCATGTATACAGCAGGTGCCTTAGAAGAGGCTTATTTCCTTGGCTCTTCTCCCTCCTGCCAAGGTCTCCCCAGATCATTTCTCTAACCGAACAGACTTCCTCTCCTCTCCATCCCTCTGCCTACATTGTACTCATTCTGGAAAGCTCAGTTTCATATGGGCCTCTGGCACCACACCCCTTAAAACGCCCCCATCCATGGAAACAACCCAGAAGCTGGATTGAAGGGCCGCGACTCCCCTCAAGGGCCTTGTGCCGTGTCATCGGCTTCCGCGAGGATGATGGAGATTGGCAGTGTGTTGCTGTTAAGTCCATTTTGCTGGTGAAGAGACTGAGGGCTAGCGAAAGGTCCGATGACTAATCATAGTTACTGGTGCAGCAGGATGGCGATGCAGTCATCAAACTCACGGGCAGCTCTCGATCATTCATTCCTCCCTCACCGCCACCTTCATCCCCGCCCCCCAGCATCTTGCTTGGACCTGCGGCGTGGCCTCCCTGCTCGCTCACTCAGCAGATTCTTTCACGTGACCACTCCTGGGGCCTGCAGACGGCTCCCGGGACACTGTCATTCATCAGGCGTGGCCCTGCCCTCCAGGGGCCCGCAGGCCAGGGGAAACAGATGCACTCTGGTTGCTAGAGTGGGGAGTGATGGATGGTGTGTGCAGCAGAGGGCCATGCTAGGTCCTGAGGACGGGGACCCCGAAGGGAGCATTGCTTTCCCTGCCTGGGGCTGGAGAGAAGGGGGACCTCAGGGGCATCTCTCAGCGGAGCAACAACCGAGCCAGGGTTTGCAAGCTGAAGAGCCGTGTGGACAGCCACGAGGAGGGGAAGGGCACCGCGGAGAGTGGGAAGGTGGCGTGCATAGGTCCAGAGACACGGCAAGCGCAAGGCGTCCAGGGGAGAGCGTGTGGACAGGCCTGACCAGTGGGCACGGTGGTGGGGTGGGGGGTGGGCTCGGACCAGCCAGTGAGGGGATATCATAAAACACCTGGCAGTCAAGTAAGAAACTTGGGTTTTATCCCAAAAGCGATGGGGAGATTTGGGAGGATTTGAAGATGGGGAGGGCACAGGATTAAGTGGCAGTTGTTGTGAGGATGGACTGGGGGGAGGTCTACTTTCACATGAGGCCTGTGGGACACTCCTTCTGAAGTTGGCCCAGGAGGGAGGTGCTAGGGCCTGACCCAGGGCAGAGGGCATGAGGTGGAGGGAACCTCTCGTCCCTTATCGGGGGACACTGCTGAGATATCACTGGCCATGGTATGAGCAGAACACAATCATGGTCAAAATAATACCATACAACCACCGTTTGAAAAGGAGGGGTTGGCGAGTTTAATGGAGAGAAGCATCATGCCCTATGGATGGCAACATGTGGGGCCCAGCTCTCTGATTGGGAACATAAGTGACCATGTGCTGACCCCAGAGAGGGCTTTGGGGTGAGCCGGTGGTGAATCTGGGTGCAGAGGCTTGAGACGAGGAGGGCAGAGAGCCTGGAGGTGAGGGAAGTGTGGATGGGCCAGTTGGCATCTGGAAGTTTCGTGTGGCCAGACAGACGTGGGTTTGCCTCCACCTCTGGAGCTCTGCTCTTCGAGGACGTCCCTTCAGCCCTCTGAGCCAGGGTCTCCTCCGCCTCTCTGCTCTGGGGATAATGACAGCCTCTGGCATGGAGGTGTTTGTGGATTACGTGCCAACAGCACGCACGGGAAGCATTTGATGCGCAGTTACCCTCCCTGAGGGCTGGAGTCCCGGACGTCCACCCAAGTCCCACTAAAGCTTTGCGGTGCTGTGTCCCCTGCCCTGCCGCTGGAAGCAGCTGGCTGTCAGGTGCCCAGCTAGTTCCAGGCACAGTGTGCTGGCACCTGCTCCCTCCATCCAGAGCAGCAGCCGGGGCTAGGGGGGCCTTGGTCAGCGGTATTCCCACCTCTTCGGCGGAAGGTCTTCCTGTTACTCGTCTAGTCAAATAAACATCACCCTCTGGCGGGTTTTCCAGGCTGTGCCCACTAGGCATTTAAGGAGCTAAAATTCCAAAGGCAGTTCCTCCCCAAGGAGGTGTTTAATGGCTTGTTCATGTTGTGCTAGGAGTTGTGCGTCCCCGCGCCTCCCCCCCCCCAAATCCTGCATAAGTCTTCAGGACTCTGGCTCACTGGGCCGGCCACCCACGGGGCTAGACCAGGAGGCTGGGGCAGGTGCAGCTGGGAGGAGGATGATGAAGGTCTGCGTGGAGTCCTGATCGCACTTCCCTCCTTACCTGTGGGGCGGCGGGAGGCTCAGACCAGTGAATAGTGCCCAAATTGCTAGAGGAACACTGTTATTACTGAAAACCAGAAAACCTCCATTACCTCCAGGGCAAAAGGAGGCAGAAAATTCTGTGACGTACCTTAATAAACGGCTGCCATTGGCTCAACAATAGCTATTAAAAACTATCAATTATTTAGTTATGGGAAGCGGGGGATGCAGCTTGTAGGGACACTTTTAAAGCCCACACAGTGTCAGTAGTGGTGTATTAATTTCCAGCTCAAAGATAATACTTAGAACGTAGGTTATGCCAGTCCTTTGGAAGAAGTGAACATTCACAAACACGCAGACATTGAGCTAATGAAATTTCCGTGGGCACTAAGGTCGCGCTTGGTATCCTGCCTTCCAGCATGGTCCAGGGTGAGGTGTCTCAGGCTGGAGCCAGGCCCGGGTGGTCCTGCTACTTCATCTTCCTTTTCTCTGGCCAGAGGCCTCGGTTCCTGCTTAGAGCCACCTCTGGGCAGGGCGCCGCTGCCCCAGATGGCCACTAGGGGGAGTCAAGGTTCTCGGCAAAGGCCCTGCATCAGTGGCTTTTCCATCTGTGATTCCAAAAGCAGGGCTGGGATAGCAACGGCGCGGCTGCTGACGGGCCTGGCAGAGGTGAGCGGTGTTGAAAGGGAGACCCGGACTCTCAGCTATGACCGTGTCCCTCCTCACCAACCTGCCTCCATCTTAAATACAGGAAGCACCGTTCCATTTTGGGTAGTATACGCCAACTTGAAAACGACCCTTTCCGGGAAGCCTTCCAGAGGCTCCAGCCTTGGGACTGCTCCCGATGCCTGGGCCGTGGCGCCCCAGCAAGAAGGAGGTCGAGGACCATGTTCTGTTGCTTTCGTTTCCTCTTCTTCCTCTTTGCTCTTAATGCTCACCACCCCCCCCCCCCCACTTGGTGAAGCACCGCCGATTTGCAGGGAACTGTGCTTGGTGCTGTGGACACGTCATTGTTGGAGTTGAAGGGTGGTGGGGAGAGACATAGAAGTAAAAGAAGTGACTCCTGCATTCAAAGACTTTCCACTCAGTTGAGAGATGTGGTCATTTGATTCCAGTCATTGAATGTTTCCCAAGTGCCCATTCGAGAAACGGCGGAGAACAGGGTCCGTGACTGAGTTGTGTTACTTAAACCTTTCGGGTCTCTAGCTCCTCATCTGTAAAATGGTGTGGCCAGGCATCCCCTAAGTTAACCCACAGGCCTGTTTTGAGAATCATGTGTGACAGTGGGAGAGGCTGTCTTAACTGCTAAGTAAACACCCCTCCGTTTAAACCTCCCCAAGCTCCTGCGTCCCTGCCCCCAGGTTAAACAATGATGATTCCCTCGCCTGTCCTTACAAACCTCCTCCTCGCCCAGTTAGAGCTCTCTGGGGTGTACTGCTGTTAATTGTCTGTCACTGAACTGAGCACGGCATCAGAGCAGGGATGGTGGATGTGGCTGATCCATTCCACGCCGTTCGCAGCCTGGCACTTTGCGAGGAACGTTTACAGATGTTGGGGGAGGTGACAATGACTCCGCCTTTCCAGTGCGAACCCCTGTGCTGATGGTAGTACCATCCGGTGTGTGGGGCTCTGGTGTGCGTAGTTATTCACCGACTGTGAGCTTGGCCCTAGAGTGATGCTTGGGGTGAGAACCTGACCGCTGAGAAGTTGGCCACAGGGGCTGGGCTGTGGACACACATGTTGGAGGCCCTCAGAGTGAGGTGGGCATTGAGGCCCTGGGGATGGGTGGGTTCCAGGACAGGACGGGACAGCATTTCCCACAGGGTGGGACAGATGTCACTGAAGGTGGAGAGGTCATAGGGGGGTGTCATCAGGGGCCCAGACAGAGTGGGCTCAGGGTGAGAAAGGCACCCTTTAGGATCTTCGTCAATCCTGTCTGGGTGAAGGAGGTAGTTGGATGCCAGCGAGCCCTCTGGGTTTTGCTAATCGTGCTTTTGAATAAAGAGCGAGCAGGACTGAGGCAGAGGTGTTTCAGCGGCAACATTATCCAGTGACAGTTTACACTCGGTGCCCCCTTTCCTGGTGACTTTTGATAAGCAATACCATTGTTGCACATACCATAGCAGTGCGCTCTTTCCCTTAAACATGGGTTTAAATGAAAAGTAAAGGGAAATACTAAAGAAAAATATTAAGCAATAATAGTACAGGCGATATGTAAATATGCCCTGATGCTTGTGTAATAATGACTATAGTGGGATTGAGTGTTCAGGTTTGGAGTCACAGGTAGAGAACCCGGCCCTGACTCTTCCAGTGCCGTGACCTTGGACCTCTCAGCCTCAGTCTGTCTGTCTGTAAAATGGGGCTAGTAATGTCAGGAGGTTACTATGAGGCGCAGAAGAGATAGTGCATGAAGAGGGATTAGCACAGGACAGGCACACAGGAAGTGCTCAATATTTACTCATTGCCGGATGTTCTAGTTTGCAACGGGGTGGGTGGGGCCTGTACAGTTCAAGCCAAAGCCAGTGGGTGGGGAGCGTGACCCTTGGGGGTGGAGGGCAGAAGGAAGTGGGATGCCCCAGGAATGGTCACTGAGGGACCAGGAAAGCCAGATGACACAACCCATAAACCAAGGGAGAAGAGTGCCCCCCCCACCCCCGCCCCGCACCCCCCAGGGCCTGCGCAGGAAGCCAGGGGCTCTGTGCCATGTTTCTCCTCCGGGTTGGAGAGGCTGCCTGCCCCTGTCCTACCACTCTAGTTTCCCTTCTTTCAGAATTTAATTCAGAGTTACAAATGTTCACCCCTGCCCTGCCACTCCAAGTTTCCCTTCTTTCAAGATTTAATTCAGAATTACAAGTGTTCATAATCAGATCCTGCCAGTGTTAACCTTGGAGCTTCCTAGCCTGAAAGACCCCATTTTCTGCTGAAGTTCAATATTAACACACCAGTGAGAACAGCCTCAGTCTCCTCAGGGAGCCAGAGCTTCAGCTGATGGGAATTACAATCACTGTCCAACTCGCAGGCAAGAGGGGTACACCTGAAAAATAGTAATGAGGTCTCCAATCCCTCCCTCCCTCCCACCCGCCCGCCTTCCCTCCCCAGGTACTTGTTGAAGGCACACTGGGTGCTAAGATTTTAATCTTTGCCCAGCCCAGCCGAGCCTCCTTCTCTGGCAGAGGCCTCATTTCCCTTCTTTAAACACAAGCAAAAGGCGGAAATTCCAGGACCCATGTCAGCTGGATCAATCAACGAATTCTTCTCTTGTTCATCTCCTTCCAGTATTTACACAACGTTCGGGTCATACACGTTGCTCTGAGCCGTCTGCCTGTGTGAATTAATCTCGTTGGTCTGTTTGCCTAGTTTTCAGTGTTCTGGCAGGAGAGCCAGCTTTCCCCCTTCCCTCGGAGGCAGCTGTCAGCCCGTCCTCGGAGCCCGGCTGTTTCCTTACCATCCCCCACGCCCACCAGCCTCACCTGCAAGCCTTCGTGCTTGCGGGTCCCCCTTTCTGGAGCTCTGGCTCTCCTCTCTGGCCATTTCCTTCTCTGTGAAGCCCTCCTGAGGCTTCCCAACCCTCCCCTGCTCTGAGATCCCACAGAACTTGCGGTCCAGGCCATGCCACGGGCCCAGTGACTTGGAACACCTGGGTTCCTGCATGGTTTCAGTCTGAGTGGCTTTATTTGCTGTTGGGGAGCAGACTCTGGGGGCCAGGCCGCGGTCTTAGAACCGGTTTGCTGAGCACTCATTGTGCACCAAGCCCAGTGCTTCCCAGCCAAGGTCCAATATAGGTACTCCAGCTTCAGAGCCTACACCCTGGACCGCTTCTCCAGCCCCTGCCCTTCCCCATGCACAGCGCAGGCCCCAGGGAGCCAAGGAGGCCCACCGTCTCTCCATAAGCCGGGGCCGCCCAGGTGCCGGAACCCGAGGGTCAGTGAGGGGCAGCACATGGGAATGTGTCTGGGGGTCGTCACCCGTTTAGAGCTGCGGCTGCTGCCTGTGGTGGGGGGGTTGGTGCCTCTGTGCAGAACTCCCGTTTACTATGTGAGCACTCACTTCCATCACTGGAATGCTGCTCTCCTACACTTTAACTCAAAGCATTTATTTTTACTTTGCTTTATTCCCCAAAGGATTTGAGGTGACCTACACAAAACATTCAATAAAGTCATAAAATAAAATAGAAATAAGAACAATAGGGGAAGATGTGTTTACGTCATGACACAACGTTTCTTGCATCTGTTGGTCCTTCATGGACCAGACTATCCTCCCTTCCCCCACCCTTTGTTCGGGAAGGTCTTGTCTGTCCCTTGATCTCAGTAGAAGCACGCTGTGCTTTCAAGGCTTTCCGGGCTCGGGGACCTGTCAGCCTCCTAATATTCATATCTCCTGTTCTTGATCAGACCCCCTATGGTGACGAGGTGGCCCTGCCCTGTGGCCGTAACTCAGTGGCTTTGCAGGCATGATGACAGTATTTAAAAAAAGGGGCAATGTCTCAATTCTTGCAGGGAATCCGCTCCAGCTCAGCGCCGGAAGTTGCCCTCTGGGGCAGCTGCTGCACCCGGCTGCCTGTTATGTGGGTGCGTGTCCACATGGGGTCCCACAGACAGTACCATCGCCACCCCGATTCCCTTTCCTTGCCCCAAGGAAACATTGTCCGGGGCGTGGTTTGAGAGCCCTCGCCTCACTGCTCGAGCCAACTCTGAGCCACACTGGCCAGGGCAATGCTCGAGCCAACTCTGAGCCACACTGGTCAGGGCAAGGGGAGGGTTTTTTTGTGAGGATGCTGAGTTTTGCTTGCTGGGAGCCTGTGGGGCTTGGAAGCCAGGAGTGGCATGTGTGAGCTGGCAGGGTATCAGGGTGGTGGCCCGAGGAATGCTTTTCTCTCATCTGAATCAGTGCCATTTAAAGATCCGCTATCCTACTGGGGAGGCATGTGACCAGCATGTGTGAGTATGTGGGAGAGGTTCCAGCTGTGACACAGGAGACCATTTGGGTGACTGTGGCCTGCCGTTACATGGAGAACTTTGAGAACTGGCTTGGGCAATTGTAAGGGACGAGTCTTCTGTCCCTCACTGAACCAGGTTTGAATCTCAAGTTTGATTTGCTCCAGACCAGCCCTGTGGCTTTCGCTGGCATCTAGCCCCTCTGGTCAGCCAGAGAAGGACTCACACACCTGCCAGGCAGAGGTATTTGAGGATGACAAGCGATGGTGTTTACAAAAGCCCAGGCACCATGACAGCCCAGCACTGCTGCTTCTCTTCCTGTCTTTGCTGGCTTGGAAGAGAGGCCTGGACAAGGTGACCTTTGATGATCCCTCCTGCTTCAACGTACAGACAGAGCCAGGCCTGGGTGCTCTGGGGAGTCTGTGTTGATGAGGTCCATGCCATCAGGGAGCTCGA
The DNA here is from genome assembly GCA_004026545.1 of Mormoops blainvillei. Classification (NCBI taxonomy): domain Eukaryota; kingdom Metazoa; phylum Chordata; class Mammalia; order Chiroptera; family Mormoopidae; genus Mormoops; species Mormoops blainvillei. The sequence goes on from PVJD01004966.1 coordinate 25,165, forward strand.
CACTTGCACACAGGTGGACATACAGGTAGATTGGTAACTCCTGGACAAGCAGACAGGTGACTACAACAGGGCACCATACCCAAGGGAAGCCCTGGGTCTGGGTAAGCTTTGAGAGGAAGTACCTGACCAGCCTGGGGGTGGGTGGTGGTGTTAGTTAACGATGGGCAGCAGTCAGCCAGGTGAAGTGGGTGGGGGGAGGGCGTCCCAGGAAAAGCAAAGGCCCTGTGGAGTGGAAGGACCTGGTACTGTGGGGGACTCAAGGGTCTAGGTGTGTCTGGAGCATGACATTTTTTGAATCAGGGGGCCGTGAGAGAGGGGGGCTGAATTTGCACAAAAGTGCAAGGCCATGCAGGGCCAGATCTTTCACGCTCCCCTCCGCCTCACCAGTGCTCTCCAATCTTGGGTCAGAGTTCTGAACCCAGAGGGGTTTTTAATGGGGGTCTTCAGTGGCTGGCAGGGTTGCCCATCACCCTAATCCACAGATGGAGTCCTGTGATGCCCCTGCTCACGACCCTTCCTGGCTCCTCACTGTCCTTCCATGAAGTTCACAACATTTTCCTGGTCTTCAAGGCCTTATGTGATCTGACCACAACTTCCTCCACTCCCAGCCTCAAACCTCTCCATGACTCTTTCGAACCTCTCTTTCTTCTCACCTCACTCATACTCTGTCTTCACCACTCCCTTCACCAGAGTCACTCCTGCACATCCTTTGGGGCTCAGCTCGGGCTTTGCCTCCTCCAGGAAGCCCTCCCTGACTCCCTCTGAGTCCCGTGGCCCCTGTGCTTGGGGTCTCAGTACAGTTCACGCTTGACTGCCCCATTCTCTCTGTATCCTTGCCCAGGGCCTGGCACTTAGTAGGTACACATTAATAATTTATGCATGAACTCATGATTGAGTGAATTAATGAAGTCATCTGATCTTCTGGCAGTCTGCCCCTTTTCCTGACCCCAGCTGAGGACCTGCAGGCTTACGTCGCCGCTTTAGAGACTCTGGAACTGAGACTGCATTGCTCGTATCCACCACACATTTTTATTCTGGCTTTTCTATTCCACTCTCTGGTGCACAAAAGCACTCCACGGTTCTGTGTTGGTCAGCCCACCCAGGCGGTTCAGATGATGAGGCCTTCGGATTCTTCATTTGGAAGACTTTTAATCTTCCTGGGTAGAGCCATTTCAGAAACGAGTTTCAAAGCTCCTTGGAAGTGACACGCTGCAACTTGGATGTGTCTGTTAGCAACTCGGTGGGGGAGACTGGCTGGCTCACTGAGGTCCCCTGGGGCCTGAGGACAGGAGAGGCTGCCCCCTGTGCGGTCCTGGAACGTATGGAGGACTGTGGGGCTGGTGTCTCCTTGTCACGCCCCCACTGGAAGTGACAAGGAGGCACCCCTCCCCACCCACGCTCCATCTACTTGCCTGCCTTGGCCAGCAAGTTCTCTCTCTGTCGTGGATGCTGGGGCTTCCACAGAGATGCCTGCGTCTTCAGGGCCTTCAAACCCATGCCCCAGATGCCGGGAGTGTCTTCCAGCTACACCCTTCACTGGAAGTGGCCCTTGACCATGGGGAACCACCTCACCCAAAGTGTCGCCTATTCTCATGACTGCCTGATGGAGGAGGGGTGCAGTTATGAAGGCCTGGCCCCCCCAACCTCAATTCAGGACAATTCTGAGGGACCATGCTGGCTCCGATGCTGCCCTGGGATCACCTGGGGCCTCAGTGGCCACCACGTCACCCACTGTGAGGTGGCCAGATTCTCCCTCTGCCCAACCCCGCCTTTCTCACTCCCTTTCAGTTGTCCCCTCCTGGGACCACTCAGCAATAAGCGTCCTTCAGAAGACTTTTCATCCTGGAGCCTGTTGCCAGGGAACCCGCTCTACGTCACCTCTCATCTGTTAGGTGACCAGGACTTCCTGGCCACCAGCCAATGGGGCGTGATCAAGAGGGTGACAAGGTGACCTGGAAGGAGCACCTCTGGCGTGGATGCTGGAGCATCACGACTGGAACCCCATTTCCCGCTCCTGCTTCCTGCAGGCCCCAGGGTGGGTCTTCACCGCGGCCTGGGGCACAGACCACCATGTGGGGCCTGGGCTCCCCTCATCCCTGCCCCTGGGACTTTTGTCACAAGCGAGGCTTCTTAGAAGCTGGGCCAGCACCTGGTGGCATCTGGTAATGACTGGAGTGGGAAACTCAGCTTGGCCATCAGGCCGAAAGGAAGCTTCCTACCCACCACAGGTGAACCCAAGGTGTGCGTCTCTGCCAAACAGGCCCCAAAGGCCACGAAAGTGAGACTGGTCCACCTGCCTCTTCCTGTGCATGTGCTGCCGTAGATTGAGTGTTTGCATGCCCCCCTCCCCAAAAGCTCGTAGGTCGAAACCTAATCCCCGATATAATGGTATTTGGAGGCGGGGGCTTTGGGAGGTGACTACACTGGGAAGGTGGAGCCCTCGTGAGTGGCGTTAGTGCTCTTCTGAGGAGGCCCCAGGGAGCTCCCGCAGCCCTCCCACTATGTGAGGACACAGAAGACAGCTGTCTGTGAGTCCTCAGACCCCGAATCCACCAGTGCTTTGACCTTGGACTTCCCAGCCTTTAGAACAGTGAGCAATACATTTCCGTGCCTTATAAGCTACCTATGGCATTTCCGTGACAGTGCCCAAGTAGATGGAGACGCTCTTGGACACAGGAAACACAGAATGTAACGCACATGGTGACCCCGCTGCCCCGTGATGGCTCAGGTCTGAGCACTCAGGTGACCAGCGTCCCTTCCATGGGAGGGTGACGATAGGGTGTGGGGTGAGGGGAGAGGTAGGAATATGGGGGGAGGCCCCCTCTCACCAGTGGCCCTTGAGGTCCAGGGAGACAGTCTTGGCATTTTCTGCATAGGGCGATCCCCCAGCTATTAATCAGCATTCTGATGTCCTCAGCTTCTGGTCGGGGCCGGGCTGTCCCCTGCCCTGTTCCCTGGGAGGGGGGTTTAGAGCTGCCGCTGGCCGTGTGGGCTCATGGCTGGAGGCAGTCACTGGGCACTCCTGGCTGGGCCCAGGTCCGTGCCCACTGCCCCTGTGGGTTAGCGTAAGGCGGGGGCTTAGCAGCGGTTTCGCTCTGTGCTTCTTTGCAGAGCAGCGTCGTGTGGTGGTCTTTTGGAGACCTCAGCGCTGCACTGTGTGTCTGACCCGAGCGTCAACAGACAGCTGGTTGCTCCCAGATGAGCATCCTTGTCACGGCAGAGTGGAAAGCGGGCAGCCTCCGGGGTCAGGTGGCCCGGGCTCCAGCCCTGCTCTGCCATTTGCAAGCTGTGTGACTTTGGGTGGACCACTTAATCTCTCTGGGCCTTAGTTTCTTCATCCAGGAAACATGGAGTTGGTCCTACCTTGGCCCAGAAGTTGCTATGAAACTCGTGCAAAATGGGGTCTCAGGGAGGACTAGGTCCTGGCATGGAGCCTGGAACACAGTAGGTTCTCGACAGTGGGTTTCTTGTCCCCAGCCAAGGGCGGGCTGGGCCACGCCGCTCAGACCCTGCTGTTTACCGAGCACCTACTGACTTCCCATGGCAACTGCATCCCTGAGTCTGATGGCTTTACTGGGGCCATGGAAAGCCACTCCATCCCTCTCCCCCAGCCCCCCAGGTAGCCTCAACCAGTGACGGAGGTATCAGTACCCCAGCTCCCTCTCTATAGGTCAAGCTCATGTCCTGTAACCAACCTGCTTCCGGTCTGGGGCTGCGAGGCCCAGGAGACTTGCCCGATGGAGCCCTGCCTTCTGGGAATTTCTCAGAATTTCCAAAAGGCACCGACATTAGTGTCCTATTGCTGCTCTGTTAACAAATTGTGACAAACTCAGTGGCTTGAAACCACAGAAACTTAACTATCCTGCAGTTCTTAAGGTCAGAAATCTAAAGCCAGCAATGGCCAGTTGGGTCTTTCCTGCAGCTGTCACTCAGACTCCAACTCTCCCTCCTCCTCTGTGTTGTTTAGGACCCTTATGATTCCACTGGTCCCACCCGGAGAAGCCAAGATAATTTCCCATCTCAAGATCAGCCAGCAGCAGTCTAATTCCATCTGCAATCTTAATTACACCTGTGATCTTAATCTTCCTTTGCGATGTGGCATACTGTAGTCACAGGCTCTGCGGATTAGGGTGTGGCCATACTGGGGGCCATAATTCCTCTATCACATCATTCTTGGGGTGACTGGTCATCAGCACCCTCTGCTGGCTGTCTTCCCATTCTCTGTGTTACTTTCCCACTTCTCTGCTGGTGGTCGCTGCCCCCCACCCCCACCCCCGGTCCAGTAAACAACTTGCACTTCAAACCTTATTTTAGGGTCTTCTTCTGGGCGAAACAGATCAATACACTCAGCAAAGCTATCCAATTAAATACCATAAACCTGGGCTGCAGAGACTCAAGACTGAAAGCAGTGGGTTGTGACGGGACCTGGCTCCCGTGGGTGCCACTGGGCGTGGGCTCCTCTCCACCTTGCAGAAGGAAGCACCCACTAATCCTTTCTAGCCCCGGGACTCCCAGCTCCTTCCGGGCAACAGGTTTCACTCTGCTAGTGAATGATTCATCCTCCTCACTTAGCAAATTCCAATTTTAAGTAATTGCTTAAATCGAAGTTATTTATTGGATCTTTAATACACTTCAGATTGGAAGCTGGTTTTGATTAGTTTCCATCACTATTAAAGTTGAAAGTGCGTGTTCCACCTGCCGGTGATGTCCCTCCACAGTGGCGTGGTGGCCAGCGAACACAGCCTCCGTCATCACAGACATGGGGCGCTTTTTGGAATTTCCCCTCCATCTTCCTCCTGTTCTGTCTTCAGAGGAGTTTGTCACGATCACGGCCCTGGCTGTGGCCGGGCCCCCGTGGGTGTGCAGTAGCTGATTGAATGCTATCTCTCCTGCGAAACGGGTCCCTAGGTCCCTCTGATGGGTGTGCTGGGCAGCCTGGGGCGGAAGCCTCCCTGGGCTGCCTCAGCAGGTCAAGCTCAGGTCCTTTGACCAGCCTGCGCCCTGTCTGGGGCGGCGGGGCCCTGGAGACTGGCCTGATGGAGCACTGCCTCCTGGGGGTGAACCTGGGCATTGACACACAGCATTCGGGGCGCGTGGGGCCTGCTGGGGGAGCGGCGTCAGGGATGAAGTGCTGTGGCAGTCAGCTGCTATGGCTCTTGCTCCAAAACTATTCTGAGTCAGTCAGTCGAGAGGGGATTATTATTTTCTTACCCACGGGATGTTGGAACATTTTGAAAAGCACAACCCTCGTATTTGCGCCCAGCCTCGCGGAGGTGGAGCAGCTCGTGTTATAGGTGTCGGCCTCTGAGATATTATTTACCTAGTTAAGAAAGAGCCACAAAACACGCCGGTGCTGCCTTGGCCGCGTCACTTTGCAAGTGTTAGTGGGACCGGCTGAGGAGTGGAGGCCCTGGAATGCCGAGGGCACAGAGGCAGAAGGGACCGTGGCCGCCGGCTTTGAATGGGATACCGACACAGCTCTGGGAGAGTCACTGTGGGCGCCGTCGGTCAGCAGTGGGGTGGTGTGGGGGTGGGGCGGCTCACTCCCCCCATCCTACAAGCTCTGCATGGAGAGCAACTGTTCCCACCCCCTGGGTGATGGCCAAGGCCATTATAATTTGCAGATTTTTGTTTTCAAAACACACTACAGAGTTGTCCTGCTGAATAGATTTCTGTTTAACACGAGGCTGGGGAAATGGCTCTTGTTTATTAAAACACACACACACACACACACACACACACACACACACACGCAAGCACACCAAAACCCGCTTGACTTTGTTATTACCAGAATCCTCCTGGAGGCACTGATGACGTGAGGAGGTTTTATTGTATTTATTTGAGGAAACACATTTTTTTGTTGTTGTTTTATTTTGTTTTCCCTTTTAACGTGTCTCTTAGCTTCAGGAGCAGGTACCCGGAAGAATGACTGAGTCCCAGGAGATGAGAATGTTCTCGGGGGAGGAGGAGGAAACCTGGCCCTGACCCCACTCATGGTGAAGAGATCATTTCATTCCACAAGGGCCACACACATGCAGTTCTCTGTGGCTGGCAGGACTGTTTGACACACAGATGTGTGAGTGACCCCATTCAGTCCCCCCAAAACCTTCTCTGGTAGGTTCTAATACCCTGCTGGTAGAAAATGCTGGACTTGCTCACGCCGTCCCAGCCTCCCGGCTTGTTTGCAGCCTATCTGCTTGTTTGCAGCCACCCCTTCTTTCTCTGGCTGTTTGGCTCCATCTGCTATTGTAGGACCTTCAGACCTTCTGAGAATCCCCCGATATCTCACCTGAGCCCCCCTCTGCCCTTCGGTGGCATCCTTCATATCCTTCCGGCTCTCATCCACCTTGTTGGTGTCCATGGATTATACCATCTTTGGGGATCACCCAGGAACGCGGTGTCTGTGCTCAGAGCCCTCTCCAGACACTCACCCAACTGCCCGTGCACAAGGGCCCCAGTTCCCTGAGTCCGACGCCTGCCCAGGCTGTGCTGTGCGACAGGCAGAGATCAACAGACCACTTCTCTCCTGGTGTTAGAATTTGTCACCTGGGGGTCAGTCCCCTGCAGGCTCATTTGTGCTCGCTGTGCTTGAGGTTCCATGTGACAGGCTAAGGCAAGTGCCAGGTGTGCGGCCCGGTCCTTGCCGGGGCTGGGACCGTCAACCCTTCTCCCCAGTCTGAGACACTCACCGTGCTGTTTTCAACCTTTCCAGCCTCCTGTAGCAGCGGCCCCGTGTGCTGAACGACAGCACAAGTCCGGTTGGCATTTCAGAAAAATCACATTAGAGAGTTTATACCATGTATGCCCCTTCAGCTTATCTGTGTACATTTTGCTTGTATTTTGACAGTGAATGTCTCCATGCATTAAAAAATTACCAATTAAAGCAAGAACATATGGAAAATAAATTAAATTTCACTGATTTCTGCCACTGGGGCAATACATTCAGTCTAGAAGCCCATGGAATCTTGATTAAAGTCAGAATAGGTTTTGTCACCCACGAGTTGATGTTGGGTGTCACAATCAAAACAGTCCTCACACCTGCACCTGCTCATCCCCCTCCGAGTTCATGGGGATTCTTTCAGCAGCTGATTCAGTCCTCACAGCAAGGGTGGCATTGTTCCCACTTTACAGATGAGGAAACTGAGGCTCGAGATGATTAAGCAACTGGCCCTAGTAAACTTACATTGGAACTTAGGTCTGTACAAATAGCACGGGTTTTTCCAGCCTCTCGATCTGTGTAGCCCATCCCTGGACTCTGTGTGTTTCAGTCAGTATTGCTGTGGAACAAATTATAGCCGCGCTTCGCAGCCAAACACAGTGAGTCAATTGTGCTCACAGTTTCTGTGGGTCATAGTTCAGGTAGCACAGAGGGGACTGCTCGTCAGCTGGGAAGACTCCAGATTGGGGGGTTGCTTGATGGTGGGAGTCTAGAATCACCTGGAGACTCACTCGCTCATTTACTTGTTCCTTCCTTCATGTTTTCATTCATTCGTATCTGCTGTCTGGGTTGGGATAGCGGAAAGATGGAACTTGCCAACTGGACTGCTTACGTGTGGCCTCTCCGCTTAGCTTGGCTTCCTCCCAGCCAAGCAGCCCCAGGGCAGTCAAACCCCTCACATGGCAGCTCAGAGCTCCAAGCGGGGTGTTTCAGAGAGTAAGGCAAAAACTGCATGACCTTGAATGACTGAGCCTTGGAAGCCACACAGTGTCACTCCTGCCATATTCCACTGTTAAAGTGGTTGCGTGCCAACTTTGACCCGAGAGAGGTGACGTAGACCCCACCTGTCAGTGGGAGGCGTGTCAAGACCGCACTGTCGAGAGGATTCGGGAGGGGGATGTCTTTGTGGTTGTTGAGAAACACAGTCTGCTATCTGCTCAGCCCAGTAGAACGGACCAACCCCACCGTCCATGCACAGGTTCTGCACATGGGTTGTGCTTTATAAATATAAGTGCAGCTGCATAATAGGGTCCTATCCGGGTACAGGAAGGGTGACACACTCCATGGTCAACTGTCCTTCCTGTGAGCAGGCCACACACACACAGAGCCCAGGGGAATACAAAGTAGCTCTTCCCTTCACATTCAAGCAACCGCTTCTAGTACGGGCCTTCAGATCTTGGCTCTGGGGCCACCTGCACACGTCACCACTGCTCCCGTAGTCTCTTGGAAATGAGACCCCTCTCCTTCGGTTCTCTTCCGTGTCTCTCCTGCCCTATGGCTCCTTGGCCCTGCCCCCGTGGGTCCCACTCTCCGTAAGCCCAGGCGCTGGGGTGGGTCTGAAGCTTGCAGTTCCCTCTGCTGCTTCTCTGCAGGAAGGGCCACAGGCAGCGAGTGGGGAGCAGGGACTCCTTGACCCTGCCAACACCGGCCTTCTCTCGTCGTATCTCTGTGGTTATGACGCTGAAAGTTGCGTGCCCCCTTTGCTGCCTTGAGCCAGTGCCTCCTTCGGTGACGGCAGCCTTGGGAAAGGTCTTATCCCAAGGGAGGGCTCGCTGTGGGGCAGGGGAGTAAAACGGTCCCACCTCCTAAGGAAAGGGTCTTATGTATGTTTTTAAAATTTATTATTATAATTTTTTTAGCTGTTGCTGTATCTTCTATATCCTGAAGAGACAGGAAGGTGTTTCCCTATCAGATCGGGTCGGGGTGGGGTGGGGGGGGGAGCGGATCATTTTGCTTGTTTTGACACTTGTTGATGACAAGTATTTACTTGAAAACTCCTTCCACGCCCAGTCAGAAGATTACCGTTCTTGTCTCCAGCATCTGTGGCCCCATGTGGTGGGAACCAGAGAGGAAGCCTGTCATCTGGTAGCCCCTTCTATGTCCACAGAGAGTTTCCTGCTCACCCCACACCTCCCTCAACCCTCAGCAGTCCTGGGTTGGCTGTCTGCTCATTTCAACTGAATCCACCCCGAGAAAGGCCATGGAGCACTGGGGGCGAAGGTGGCGTGATGCTGCCCAAGCCCACAGCTCAGGGAGGGGAGACGGGACAAGCGGTAGCGGGTGTGACAAGTGCTGTGATGGAGGGAGCTCAGGGTAGCCCAGAGGAGGGCCACTTACCTTGCCCATGGTGGCTCAGAACAGGGACACCAGCAGTGAGGGCTTGCGAACTGAAAGAGGTGGTAAAACATGGCAACATGGACTTGTACGAGCGTCCGTTCTCCCTGCTAAGGAGACCGTCCTCCTCCCTGCTAAGGAGGCCTCTCCTGTCCCCATGGTGTCTGCCTCGCTTGTGTGCTCTGAGGAGCAGAGGGCCTTTCCAGTTGAGTTCTCAGCTTCTATTATGAAGAACAGGACAGGAAAGGGGTAGGGGAGGTGGGGAGAGGGGAGGCCACAGACCTGGCGCGGCCAGGGTAGCAGGCGTTGGGCAGAGCTGTCAGGGGTTGCAAGCCCCTGAGCGGCTTCGAGGCTGGAGAGGATGGGAGGAGAGCAGGAAGGGGGTTTGAGAAGGCATTAGTGGGGGACCAGTTCGCCCCTGGAGCCTGGTAAGGGTCTGGGGAGGGGCAGGTGAAGGTTTGAATTACTTTTGAGTCCCTTTTACTTGCAGAACTACAGCTCTTTGTATGCGGCACAGCCCAGGACCAGCCATCCACGCAGCCCAAAGGGTCTATAGCAGCGGTCCCGACCTTTTTGGCACCAGGGACGGGGATGGGGGCGGTGGTTTCTGGATGATTTAAATGCATCACATTCAAGCTCACCTCCTGCTGTGTGGCCTGGTTCCTAACAGGCCCTGGGTGTCAGTCCGCTGCCCTGAGGTTTGGGGACCCCTGGTCTGTGGTGTTGTTTGAATCCTCTGTTTCTGACTAATCTGCTTGTTCTGTCCATTGTTGAAAGTGGGGTATGTCTCTGTCTGCCTTCAATTCCGGGGCCCCAGGGTGGGAGGTTTTCTCCCAGTTGCATTGCACTGTGCTGGGCCCAGGGATCTCTCACTAAAGCCTGGATCACTTCATGACGTTGCAAGGTGACTCCAATTTTATTCTTTTCCTGGTCAAAAGTAACCTAATATAGCCTGGGCTGGGTGGCTCAGTTGGTTGACGCATTGTCCTGTACGCCAAAAGGTTGCAGGTTCGATCCCTAGTTAGGGCATGTATGGGAGGCAGCCAGTTGATGTTTCTCTCTCTCTCTCTCCCCCTTCCTCTCTCTCTAAAAATCAATAAAAATATCCTCAGGTCAGAATTAAAAAGAAGGACAAAAAGCGAACTAATATATGCAGCTGTATCGTTGGACCGTGAGCTCCAAGTGACAAGGAAGGAAGAAGGAACCGGTCCTCCTGCTCCTTGTCCATTGCAGCCTCCACTCAGGCAGTTTACTCACACAGTCTTTTTGACTTTTGTAAACCTCTTGTGAAGCAGATGGTGTCATTCCCATTATGCAGATGAGGAAACTGAGGCTTGGGGAGCGTACATGACTTGCCCGGTCTGGAGCGGTAGAATCTGACCTTGAACCCAGGCCTGCTTAACTGTGAAGCCAGTTCCCTTTCCAGGACCCTGGGGAAAAGAACCCAGTCTTGGTCACACGTGTCCTTCGGCTGCCCCCACTGTGCTAGCAGAGTCCGGCAAGTGTTTACTGTGTGGATGAGGCTAAAGGCGACCCCCTTCCCTGACCCAGCTTTCTCACCCGCGGGGCTCCTGACTTTTGGTCTTTTCTTGCCCTGGGGATCTGGGGCACTTCCGAGCCTGAGCGAGACCCACCCAGAAAAGGTAAGATCTGCCACCAGGCCAAACGGCACACTTAAACACATTAGGCAAACGCTCCTACCCCCTCCCCCAAGACACTTCCTTCCGACTGTGGGAAAATTCTTGCAATATATGGAGATTTTTTTTTTTAGCACGAGTGTCTTTATTGCCATATGTTGGGAGTTTATGGCAATATACACATTTATAGTGTTTATGATGTGTGACATTCCCCCGAGGTGTGGTACGAGGTGGTGGCCATTCAGGAAGATGGATCTGACTCAAGGAAAGATTTTCTGGAACATTCTGAAGACTAGAGGAGGAGATTTATGGATTTATTTTTTTTTAATTTCTGTTTGATTTGTCATCCTGGTTCTGCCCTGTGTACTCTTGGGGTCTCTGTGCTCACCATGTCTGCCCGGACCTGACTTTGCCCTGGGTCTTGGAGGGAGTCCTGTTTAGGTGCAGGGCATTGGGGTGGGGGAAAGACCTAACATCTCGTGTGCCCCCTTAGTCTGGTGCCTCAGTTTCCCTACCGGGCTGACAGCTGACTCAGCACTTGCCAGCGCCAGTGCCTTGGTGGTTGGACTGTGTATGAGGTCCTTAGCTACTGGCTGGATTCCCACTGGGGGTGGACTTGATCACTGCACCTAAGTGCTTGGGACCCTTTGAATGTGTTATATTGGACTGTTAGTCATTCCCCTTCAGGGGTCAGCTTTATAATGTCCCTTCTGGTGCCCCGCTCCTCACATTCCTTGGCCAGCCCTGACTTCAGCCCCAGCTGTGGTGGCTGGTGGCTGCTTCTGTGACATCTCAGAGCCACCTTCCACCTACAGGGTCACTTCATACGTGCACCAGGGGCCTGTTCCTTTCGATGTGGTGGGGCCCCTCTCAGGCCATACGAGTCCGGCCGGGTGGGGCATGAGGTAAAGTGTACCCGGGACATGTTGTGATGAGGTTATGGTAAGACATGTGGACACGGAAGTGATTGTTGTGGGAAGGAACGGGAGAGGCAGACCCGGTCAGCCGAGTACGTTTAGGGTTGGGTAATTTGAATCGTTTTGTCAGGCTCCAGGCCCTGGGCTGCTGGGTGGTCCTTAGCCGTTCTGTGCCTGGCCCTGGCACGATTTAGGGCAGAGGGACATTGGCTGGGTGGGTGAGAGTTTGCTAAAGGGGATGGTTGGCTTATACATCAGAGGCATGATCGCGGGAGAGCCTTTTTCTCTCTCTCGGAGCTAACTGGCTCTGGGGGTGGAAGTCTCTCTGGCTCAAGGCCCTAAATGCCAGACCACCAAGCAAAGAGAAAAGAAGGGAACGTAGTTATACAGGAACTGAATCCACGCCCCTGCCCCACCGCCAGGGCCACTCTCAACTAGTGGGGACCAGGAACTGGTGGGTAAGTGCTCCCGTCCTTTAGGGGACTGATTCGGGGGCCTTCTCTCTGCTCCTCGGGAGGCCCAAGCAGAGACCCTATTGCCCACACGCATCTTTGAATGATCTAGCTTTCCTTCCCAGTGCTCCTCTCCCCATTCCCTCACTCTTGCTCCCTGGGCGCCTCTCCCAAATAAAAGACCTGCGTCCCAGCGCCAGCCTCAGGCTGTGCCTCCTGGGGACCCCACAGAACCTGCCTGACTCCTGCTGCACTGATGCTTTGCCATGGACTCAGGGGAGACAGGGGTCTGGACTCAGGGGAGACAGGGGTCTGGAAAGATTCCTTTGAAAAGTGGGGAGAGCAGAGGTGAGTCGGGCAGAGGGAGCTGCATGTGCAGAGGCCCTGAGGCTGGCAGGAGGAGGAGCACATCTAAGGGGCCCCCCAGGCCCCTGCTCCTGCTGATCCACACCCCTCCCTTCCCCCTGGATCCACAGAACCAAGATTCCAGCATGCCCTGCGCCACCGCCCAGCCATCTGTGACCAAGGGGGAAATATATCTGAGTGTCAGCACGTTCCTATTTCGGTTCTGGGGTGTTCCGAGGAAATTGGGGAGGGGGGAGTTCCCACAAGGGAGAAGGGCAGAGAGACGCAGGGAACTTGTTTTAATGAGCAGTTCAGTTGGTACCTTTCTCCAGGATGGTGGTAACAGCAGGGAGCAACCAGACTGACGGGATGGGTGAAAACGGTGTGCTCGCCTCGCCTTGCCCTCCTCCCTCCTGCGTTGTTACCCAGGATTCGCCCCGCTTTTGGTCTTGGGGCTGGGAGGCCCACTTGGCACAGGGGAGGCCTTGCCTGGTTTCCCACACGGCGCATCCACAGACAGGGAACTGGATCCCACATTAGTCTTTTTATCTCAAAGATGGCTCCAGTTATTTCAAGGGGCCCAGCCTCGCAGTGGCCCCGTCTTGTTCTAGTTCCTCCTGCCTCCCATGCTCACCTGCCCATGCACTGGGCTCAGCTCTGCAGCCTGCTGACAACAGGCTGCAGAGAGAGGTGTGCAGAGAGCTGGGAGGGTTGACAACAGCTTAACTGGAAAACATGCAGATTTCAGACCTCAGCTAGGGAAGGGAAAGCTCTGAAAGGCGTGACCCCAGACCCCTTGTGCTTGAAGTCAGGCCAAGTAATCAGACGGCTACTGAGGGTTCTGTTCTTCCATCGCTGGTAGGCTGGGGGCAGGGGCAGGGACAGGGTGGACCCTAGCTGAATTATGAAACCAGACAGCCACTGTGCCACAGGCATTTGATGGAGGTTGGAGAAGGCATTCTGATGGGCAAAAGTACCATGTTCCATTCTTCTCTGAAGCCTCTTTCTCCCTCCACTGGTGGGCCCATCCCCAGGTGCCCAGAGGTGGACTGGAAGGCCTGGGTGGGCAGAGAAAGGTGGGGCAGAACTTGCCTCCTCCCCATCCCTCCTCCTGCTGCCCCAACCTTGCCCTGGGCAGTCATGGTGGTTAAGCCCACTCTGGGCTCCCAGCTTCCTTGTTTGACCCCTGATGCCAGGCTCTGTAAAGGAGTCAGAGAACTTCCCACAGGGTGTCCTAGACACTCATGCAAAATGGAAACACTGAGTGCGCCAGCGCTGTTCTCTTACAAGTGATTCCCTTTTTCTTTACCGCCCTCCCCTTTATTCCCTTTTTTTTCTTTTGGAATACAGACTGTCCAAGTTAAAATCCTGTCTTACCCTCTAATGGTGTGACTTTGGGCAAGTTCTCTAACCTCTGTGCCTCAGCAACCTCATTCGTTTAGGGATAATAATAGGCCGATGTGAGAACTCATACCTGCAAATTGCTTACAATGTATGTTAGCCGCGATTAAAACGCACGGCAGGAGGTAGGGGTCTGTCCTTTTAGGAGACTTAGCTCAGCACAGAAAAATGGGAGGTTTTAGACATGCCCTCCACTGCCCAAGTTTAAACTAGGGTCTTGTGAGGACGGGGTCACACTGGGATTTGAGATTCCGCATTTAGGTACCACCGTTTGGGAGAAGAGGTAAAATGGGCGAAGAGAAACATCCATTCTCCTGGCGGGGGTGGGGGGGTGGTGATAGGAGAGGGCCCCTGCTGTCTCCTTTAGAATATATAGAGAAGAGGACTTTGTCTACTTGTGGCCTGACACCAGATGGCAGCCCTTTCGCTCCACTTTGTGAGGGCGTGGCCGGGTGGGGTATCTGGCAATTCCAGGCCAGTTCAGGTGTGACCTTCAGTGAGCCGTTCAGGGAGGTCGCGATGTTGCGGCTGCGCGCTGGGATCCCGGAGGCCGCGAGGGGGCGCTGTGACCACGCGGCCGACCCGACCGCTTGCCTGCCTGCCAGCCTCCCCGCAGTGTCGCTGCCAAAATGTAACCCAGTGCAGCCTGGGCTCTGCGCTAGTCAGCCACCCCATCCCCCGGGGGCCACCACGCCGTCACCGTGGGGAGCTGCTGCACCCTGCCGAGGGTGGGACCCGCATGAGATCTATTGTCCTTCTGTTTACAAATCTCCCAAGTACCGCCGCCTGCTCAGAGGCGGATTAAGGTCGGTTGAGGCCCCGGGCGCAGAAGAAAATATTGGGCCCCTTAAAAAAAAAAGAGACAGGGAAAATAAAAATACATGTTAACCATATTTTTAAATATATAAAAAATATTTTGTACTATTAATGTTTTATTTCCAATAAAATTTGAATATAATATATATATTGCACATATGAAACCAAACTTGGTGTCGTCAGAAAAAAGTGTAAAGTTGGGATTTTGTGGGGCCCTTCAGAAGTTGGGGCCCAGGGCATGCGCCCAGCACGCCCGCAGCTAAATCCGCCTCTGTGCCTGCTCCCCTCCGGGCCACTCCTTTGCCCCAAGCCTTCTGGTTTCTAGGTGTGTTCTTAGGAATATCACGTCCTGGAAGTCGGGGCCCAGCATATCCAGGTCTCTCCTCTTGCCCCATCAGAGCCAGCTACTTTTTCTCCCGCCCTCTCTTCCTCTCTCTTGCTGTAGGCTCAACCCCAGACTCTGGATTTGGTTCTGGGTCCCTTCTGCCTGGAGGAGACGCTCATCTATGCTTTGGAGCATAGGTCTGCACTTCCCCAAACCCTCTCCCTGGACACCCCCACAGGCACCTTTGGTTTGATGGGTCTAAACCTCCCCGCAAGGGGAAGAAACTGGGGCCTTGGAGCACCAACCAGACAGGGCTGTCCTGAAGCCCATTTAACACCGGGATCAGAGTCAGGGAGGGTGTTGCATGTGCACACTCGGGGCTCCCCCCACCCCAAGGTGGGCTCCAAATATGCACTCTGAACCGGGTGCCTGGGAGGTGCTGAGCTTTGAGAGCTGCCGTTCAAAGGTCTCTGCGGCCATGCACACAGCACAAGCCTATGGAGTGGGCACGAAACCGTACCGGCTATCGTGGCTAGACCTACATGGTAGCCCATCAGGCGGGTCTGTGTAGGCCCCGGGGAGATGCTGTGGGGGCTCAGGGCCAGGTGGTAAACTCCAGGGAGGGGAGAGGGGAGTGGAGTTGTGCGGAAGGCTGGGTGGCCTGGAGCTGTGGGGACGGATTGCGGGACCTAAGGCTGGCAGGGGGCATTGAAGTCCTTGGGTCTTCACTGTTTCAGAGCTGGGAGTGACCTTTCATCCCAGGCTGCGGCTGCCCTCTTGGCGGAGAAGCTGGCCTTGCTGAGGTCAACAGCAAGTGAGGGCAGACAGCCTGGACCAGGAGCCCTGTCCTCTAGGTCAGAGGTCTCCCATTGCCCACCTGCTTAGAGGAGGCACGAGTGAGCTATAGAGAAGTTCTAGGGCACTCTCCAGGGTGGGAAGGTCATTTCTGCAACTGGAGCATGGCACATCATACTGGTGTGCAGGCCTCTCTGTGGGGTCTGAGTCCTGGGCCTGGAGCACAGGTGACCAGGAACGAAGCCACGGAGAGCCACCCTTTACCGCTCAGCTGTAGGGAAGAGGTGGATGGGGGTGCTCTAGTCAGGGGCACAGCCTCCATCCCTGCCCAGGCCTCTCTCAGAGTCCCTTTGAGGTACATGCTAACACCACCTTTCCGTTAAGCTGGCAAAGCAATGAAAATAATTTCTTTCTGAAGAGGGGGTCGACACGTTGATACTCTTAAAGGCATCTATAAAAATTGTAAAGTGCACAAGAGCGCTGATCTCCCCCCATTCCCCACCCAGCCTCCAGATTCCTCTTCCCCGAGGCAACAGTTCCGGCAGCTTCCTGCAAAGCTTCCCAGATGCCCTGTGCACACGAAACCTCTGGGTCTCCGTGTCCCCTTTCAAACAAATAGCACGTTAGGCAGGCCGCTCTACCGCTTGTTTTTGATTTGAACTATATTTTAAAAAATGTCGCTGAGATTTCCGTATCACCATATGAGGTCGATCCATCTTCAGCTGAGTAGTTACGAGCACGTGTCTGGGGGGCGCTCCCCGTGCTTGAACTGGGGTCCTTCACTTACCGGCCGGTCACCCGGGGCAAATTACTTAACCATTCCATGCTCCAGTTTTCTCATTTTAAAAATAAGAATAACAGTAATAATAATAAAATACTTGCTTCACGAGGCCATTGTGAGGATTTACGGACAAAAATATTCTGCACAGGTCCTGGCACACGGTAAATGCTCAACAAATGTTACTAATTAGAATCATCTCCTCTTCAGTTTTTAAAAATCACACTTTCTTTCGAAATGCCCCACCTTGTAGTGACGTCATGGAAAAGATACAGGCTTCAGGGATCCTCTTACATCCTGGCTTCGCCACTTGCCTGCTGTGTACCCTTGAACAAAGATTTTCAACTTCTCTGGGCCTCTCTCTAACCCATCTGCATGGGTTAATGATGTACGTAACCCCTTGCAAGGCTGTCGGAGGGTCCGCTGAGATAATAGATACAAAGATTCCTGGAGCAGAGCGTGGTGTGTGATGAAGATGACTGTAATATTAGAAACAGTGGCAGTTAATATCCTCTGAGCACTTACCACATGCCTGGTGAGGCACCCGTGTAGCTCACCTGGGCCTGCAGGAGCCCTGTTTGTCCTTTCCTCCAACTCACCGAGCAACTTCCATGTGTCTTGCACTGTTCGTGTTTCTCGCTGACATGCTACTATGTCATCCTCATTTTACAGAAAAAGAAACTGAGGCTCCGAGATGTTAAGTAACTGACACAGGATCACACAGCAATAAGAATACGATTTATTGGCTGTGTCACTCCAGACCTGGAGGCTAATGGGCAACACCTGCACACTCACTGGGGCTCAAATGGGGGCCCTTTCCCCCGTTTCCCCCCGCTTCCTCTTTTCTTCTTCTCTCCCTTCCCCCTCCTCCCTCCCTCCTCTTTTGTCTTCTCCCCTTTGTTCTCTTCTATCTTCCCTTATGTCCTCCTCCCTTGGCTCAGACTCTGGACTTAGAATGTCTGGGTGCCCTCTGGCAAGCACAGGCCAACCTGCCCCAGGACCTGCAGGAGACCAGCCCTGCAGAGTGAGAGAGAGAGAGAGAGAGAGAGAGAGAGAGAGAGATATTAAGAATGTGTGTGTGTGTGTGTGAGAGAGAGAGCGTCATCTGCATACCCAGTTAGCCTGAGTGAGCGCTGTATTATGCCACTTTGTGCTGCCTGCGTGTGTGTCTGCATATAGGTGCGGACGGGGGTGTGAATACACTCGAATCATCATCATTTATATGCTTTTCACTTCCAGAAAGGCTGGGAGTCCTTTATAGCCAAGAGGCAGAGGCAGGAAGTTCCAGAACCATCCCTGGGAAGCTTTGACGGACAGGAAGCAGGAGGGGCAGGGGTGCATGTACTCCTGTGTGGCAGAGTGTATGTGTGGGTGGTGGGTCCTAAGTTCTGATTTCCCTCAGCCAGAGCCCCGCCTGTGCCCCTCTGGGGACCTTCGGTGAGCCCAGCTCCCTTTCCTCCTGCCCTGGAGCGAGTGACAAGCGGTGCCCTGCCCACGCAGACGTCTGCCCCAGGACCTGCACCCTGGAGCCCCAGGAGGCCGGGCCGGCGTCTCAGGACTTAGGCTGTGGAATCACCCCGACCTGGTTTTCTTGTCCAGCTCTGCTGCTTCCTAGCCCCTGAGTGTTTCTGAGCTCACTGGGCTTATTCAGAAATGGCTGCACACATCTACTGAATGGGATGTTTATGGGGTTCCATGGAGAGGAGGTGTGTGAGTGGCTCTGTGTGTAGCCCCCTTGAGAACAGGAGACCACTGAGGCAGACTCACAGCCATTACCTCGCCAGGACGTAGACATGCACACGACGTGGACACACACACAACATGGTCACACAGTGTGGCCTTACACCCTTTCCTACAGACCACGAAAGTGGTCTTGGAGCTGGTGTAGTCTTCCTGTGGGGACAGAGCCAGCGAGAGTGCCTGTGGCAGAGTGCAGGACAGGGTGTGAGTTGAGGTGATCACCCCGATCTTTCTGGAGTGTTTCCTGACATGGCTGGAGAGGAATGTTGTCTCGGGGACGTGGGCGGGTAGGTCCTGGGAGCCGCCTGCCCCTGGGCTGGGCCCTCCCCGCTCGGGCCTGCAGCCTGGCGGCCAGGGCAGTTCCTGCCCTGCGCACATCTGGAAGCAGTTGTCTCCAGCTGCAGGGCGGGGCTCAGGCTGTGGTCAGGGCCCGCTGCCCGCGTGTTGGAGACCTCCCAGGGCCCCTCAGACACCCCCTCAGAGCAGGGAAGGAAGGCCAAGGAGAAAGAAAAGAACAGAGTGTGGGCGGGGCAGGCGAGGACTGTCTCTTTGTTCTGAAGAACCTTTTGGCTTCCCCCGATAAATCCGAGAACCCGGAGGGGAAGCTGTTTTTACTCTAGTCATGCCCACGTCTAAATCAGGCAAACCTGGGACACACATGGTTTTGTTTCTAAACTAATCAAAAGGACTTTCAGGCCTGTGCAGGGTCTTAAAAATACATATTGAAAACTGCTCGTATTCCGGCCTCTCCCCTGGAAGTTTTATTTCCATGACTTAAACATTTCCAGCAAGCTGACATCTCTGGCCCTGACCTCAAGCAGCAGTAGGGCTCATTAAAGAGCGCGGGGGTGTCCAAATTGGCTTGGGGCTGTGAGATGTGGGATGGGAGGGGGTGGGGGTGGGGTTGAAGTGGATTATTCTCTGGTCCCAGAGAGTGGCAGGACGTCTCGTTCTACCTCCTCGTCGTACAGCTGGAAAAACCATCCCAGAGAGGCATGGGAACCTCCCTCAAGACACACAGCCACGATTCTCCCTGACAGGACACGGCGAGGGAGGGCCGTGTGTTCAGCCGTGTCCAGTACGCTATTTCACAGCCCCCGCTGGATGACTAGAAATGTGTTTTATTTGCGATGGAGCCCCGGCTACGCAGAATACGGAGGCCTTTTCATGGGTGGCAGCCAGTGGGGCCTGGCTCCGGACCCTGGGCTGGGGTTTCCCGACCCACTTTCTTGAGGTGTGTTGTTGGGGGTCACTTGCCAGGACCCTCAGTTCCTCATCTGAAAATCGTCATAGTAATGATACTAACATTTGCCATTAAATGAGCACTTACTATGCGCCCCTCCCGTTTGACTCCACAGCCCTTTCGAGCAGGTCCTGTTACTAGCTCCAGTCTGCAGAGGAGGAAACCAAGGCTCAAGCAGGTTCAGTGACCTGTCCAAGAGGCGGAGTCAGGAGATGGGTTCAGGCAAGCAGGGAGGCCACGCCCTTGCCGGCAGCTATGCCCTTCGCCCCCAAGCCTGAGGTGAAGGTTCACAGGGACCCTGGGTGGGACAAAGTGAGAAGGCCTGCGCTCATCACTAGAGCAGCAGGGCCCCGGTGGTGACGGGAGCCAGAGGGGGCTCAGCGCAGAAGCCCCCTCTCGCACCTTCCCATCCCCCCTGGGGTCCCGCAGCCTCCAGAGCAGGGCCCCGGCCCCTTGGCCTCAGGAGTTAACTCTGAGCGCTCACCTGCAGAGAGGTGGCAGGCCCATGGCGGCCTCTTCTCACGTTCTGCCCTCGGCCCCTGGCTCTGTGCGTCTGTCCCCCGTGATGGCCTGGCACGCTGGCGCTCACATCTCTGCCAAGGCAAAATGAGAATGTGCAGCTCCCGCAGAGAGGGCGGATTTAACCAAGCTTCCTGCTGGCTGGCCTGCTCAGTCCCTTCCAAGAGGCTGATAGGAGGTGGGGAGAGAGAATCCAGGACCTGTGCCCATGACATGCCAGGCGACAAGGACATCTTCTCCGGGCTGGCTGCTTGTAGCTCAGACAGTTGCCCCCATGCTGGGAGTTGTGGGAGGATGGCAGGCACCGTATCCCCCAGCCTGGCACAGAACATGCTCTTCATAAATGCTACGGACCCAAGGGGGCGGGGGACTTTCAGAACCCTCTTTCTTGGACTGGGGACATGGTGGGGGCCCCGAAGATTGCTCTGAGCCCACTAATGAGCACTGCTTCCTGCCCGTGACAGCTGACACTTTTCTGGTTTATTATACTTGGTTTGTAAAAACATTTCCCTTCCCTGGGGCTGGGCATTTATCTATTATAGATAAGATAAGGGAGATCACATTGGAGAAGGTTATGTGACAGTAATTGGAGGGCCGCTCGGCCCCTTTGCAGAGCAGCGTGTGATTGCAGCTTGTATTTTGTTCTGTGGCCCTAGATGCACCAGCCACTGAAGTGGTTTGCAGGGCTGCTCTGTGAGCTGCAGGCAGAGCAGTGCAGGGGGTGGGCCTTCGCACCTTGGCCTCCACTGAGTGGAATCCCAGGGGGCTGGTGGGGGCAGGTGGGTCCCAGGCCATTGACTTCAGTGTTAGCAGCTCCTCGGTGTCCTGTTGCAGAGTACTGGGCAGAGATGGGCGGGGCGTGTGGCATTGACAGTGAGCTTCGCCAGGCTCCAGGCTCCTCGTTCTGTCCTGGGACTACTGACTCTCCTGTGCCGGCCCTTAAGGCTACCCATTTGGCCTCTTCGTCTCTGCTGTGGCAGGGGTAGGGGGTCTGACCAGGTCTCACGAGGTGCCACCATGGACTTAGGACAGGCATGGGAAAAGGTTCAGGAGTTTAGCAAAAGAGGCTAAAGTCTGGAGCTACTTGAAGGAAATGCAAGCTCAACAGTCACCCTACCTTTATCTGTTTCTCCTGGAACGAGCTGTTCATTCACCAGGAAACTGTCTGCACCAGACTTCAAAGCAAGAAATGGGGGCTGTGCATATTCACACAGGATATTCGCGTTTGCCCTTCCAGATAATTCTCCACACTGCGGTGTGCCTGGGAGCTGCCCGCTGAGGCCGTATCACTTGGGACCCCGGGCCCATCTGGTTTGGTGCTCAGTTTGGCCAGTGGAGGCAGCAGCAGGGGCCCCAGGGTGGAAGGGAGAGAACTGGATGTTTCATCCCTACCCCTCCAAGCCCCGCCCCGTTGAGCTGCGGGTTAACTGTGCCTGTGCTGGGCAGCTATGCTTATAGCTCTCCCCACGGTCCAGGCCCCTCCCTCCATCACGCCTTGAGGCCTAAGGGCGCCGACTGCTCCCCCTCCCTTGGTGGTCTGCCTTCAGCCTGCCCGCCCTCCTGTAAATTGTCCCGTGATGGAGTGAATAGTGGCCTCCGAAGATATGCGCATGTCCTAAGCCCTGGGACCTGTGACCTTATTTGGAAAAAGGGGCTCTGCAGATGTGATTAAGTTCAAGATCTCAAGATGAGCTCATCTCAGATGATCAAGGTGGGCCCCAAGTCCAATGACAAGAGTCCTGATAAGAAACAGAAGAGAAGACACAGAGACACAGGGAGAGGCCATGTGACGGCGGAGGCAGAGAGTGGAGCGCTGCTGCCACGGCTGAGGGTCCGGGGAAAGCTGGAGGCAGCAGAAGCTGGGGGAGGCAAGGAAGGGCCCTCCCCTGGGCCTGGGGGGTGGGGGGGGGTCGCGGCCCTGCTCCACAACCTGATTTCAGACTCCCGCCCTCTGGAACTGTGAGATAATGTTTCTGTTGTTTGAACAGCACCCCTGGGAAACGAATACATACGAGTCCCTTCAGTAAACACTCCTTAATCCTGTTGTTTGGGTGCCAGGATCTGGCTGAGAGGGGAGCATCATTCAGAAAACGTCCGAGGGTCTGTGGAATGCCAGTGCCCAGGTCCCAGGGGAGCAGTCGTGAACCCTGGCCTAGGTTCCAATCGTGTCCTAAGCCCATCTGGTGCCACCCGCAGCCCCCGGTGGACAGTCCCTAACACAATAGTGACTTCCCACCTGGAGCACCACAGCCTCTGGGCCTGAGGGCGTCCTCCAGCTATGACTGGTGCTCAGCCCATGCACGGGGCAGACTGGAGGTGATGAGAGCTCCTGTCCCCAGGAGCAGCCAGTCCTTAGTAGGTGGGGGAGTCCCTCTGTGGGACCGTTCTGAGGTTTCTGTGACAGTTTCCTAGAGGTGCTTCTGTTGGCACTTCTATTATCACCATTCGAGGGAGGACGGACCCCAGGCACTACAAGGCGAAGGGACTTGCCCAGGGTCACAGAGCCAGGCTCCCAGCCCAGAGAGAGTCTGATCCCAGAGGTGGTCTTTTCTTCAGAAAGTGCACACAGAGGAGAGGAGTGGGTCTCCCATTCATGAGATCTACTGTGTGCCAGGCTGTGTACTTGACACTCTGCAGAGGGCAAGTCATTGGATCCTTTCAAGACCCTGTGATATAGAATTCGTGTTGCTCAGATTTAGTAGATGAGAACACTGAGGTTCTGAGAGCTTACGAACCTTGTTCAAGGCCACTCAACTGGTAGGTGGGTGGCAGAGCTGGAATCCGGGTTCAGATCCATCGCCCTTTACCCCCAGCTCCTCCAAGAAGCCAGGGCTGTGTCCCAGCTGCCCCGGAGGTTGGTCGCCGAACATTTATTTTGTTTCATCACGTTACTGCATCTTGTGAGAACACACAAGAATTCCACCCAGTTGGTAGATCGGACTTGCATGGTTTAACTTAAAAATATTAGTCTCCATGTGCATGCAGAATTCACATTGGTGGGTCCCAAAGAGATGACAGCCAAGCACAGAGTCACTGAAAGTGGGTTACAAGGAAGGGGTCTTTAATAAGCCAGCCTTCAGAACTACACAGCCAATGCTCAGCCCTGGAGAAACCGACCAGACGCAGAATTAAATGCAGCGCCTTGTTCCCTCCTCTGCCTGCCCTGCATCCACACCTTTTCTGGAATCGCTGTCACTTGCATTTTGGAGTGTTCTGTCTTGCTCTCTGGACTCCAGTAGGTCTCGGCTTCATCCTTCTCTTCTGTCCCCAGGTGCAAGGATGCTTGTCCCCACATCACAACAGGGAAACCAAGGATACTGGGGTACCCGTGCCTGGGGTGGCAGCTGGGGAACTGTGGAGCCCTTCCTGTTCCTGGCCTCAGTGCTCACACCCCTTCTGTGCCTTGTCCTGTGTAGGAGGGAGGAAACTGCCACACTGAGAAACGCTCGGAGAGATGGCATCAGGCCCGGGGGAGCCCCATCTGCGGAGCGGGGTGTGTGTAAGGCCGGGTGACTAATGCTGCGATTTCTTCAAGGTCAGGTGCACGTCTGCAGGAATCGACGTGCTTGATGGCAGCATCAGAGGGGAATCGATGGGCGGGGAGCCCGGATTAGGTGATGTGAAGCTGAGGATTTTACAGTCCGTCTTTCTGCCAGGGGAGTCAACAATAGGCCAGGGTCATTTCATTTTCTCGAGTAGACAAGCAGGGGAATCGCAGGAACAGTGGCCATGGTCCAGCTGTGAGTTCGTGTCGGGGAACATGTATGTGCATGCCTGAGTGTGCATGCATGTATGTCAGTGTGTGTCTGTGGGTGAGAATGCCTGAATGCTTATGCAGGTGTGCACTGTGTGTGAGTGTGTGTGCATGTGTGTATGTGCACAGGTCTACATGCGTGTGTACATGACTCTCAGGGAGTGTATGTGTGAGCATGTCTGGGTAAGGGGGTGAGTGTCGGTTAGGGTGAGTATGTGTGTATGTCAGAGAGAGAGAGAGGTTGTGGATGTAGGAGGCTGGCTCTCAGTTCCTTTCCAGGACTCTCTTAGAAGACATGCCAGGGACCTTTAGAGAAACATGGAGACACATGATAGAAAGACGTTGAGGGGTGCCCAGGCCTGGTCCCTGGTCACAAGTGGGTAGCTGATTGGCTCAGCTCACACACTCTCTGTGCTCTTGTCCCCATGGACATAGTCATGGTGTAGGACTCCCGGGGCCAGAGTTAAGGGACAACCTTTGAGTGACCGATGGTCTGGACATAAAGCCCAGTTTTGCATCGTCCCTGTGGAGCCTTTGGCCCACCTCAGAAATGCCTTCCTTGGGGTTCTGTCTCCTGACCTGTGATATAGGATAACGAGAACCCCCATAGGTTGCCATGAGACCCCGAGGAGACCTGCGCAGAAGAACAGTCAGCAGCCAGTGAGACCTGGGGGCTCCCTGCCCTGCCCTGCCCTGCCCGTTCCAGCTGAGGTGGTGCCCCCCGTCCCCGGGCTCTGGGGCTGTCCTTGGAGGCCAGCTCTGTGGAATGTCATGTCTGAAGACATCTGGGCACATCTCACCAGCTGTTTTCCCAGACTCCCTGAACAATCAGTCTGCAGCCTGGACTGCATGGGGCCCAGATGTGTCCATAAATATCACTCAAAATGCGTTTCCACCGGGATAAGCAATTTAGCAACAGAGCCGTCCTCACCCAGACGTCTCTGTGTGGCTCCCAGACTGGCTGGTGGGAGCGGAGGCAAGGCACAGATGGTCTCCGGGGCTGTATGAAGCTGCACAGTCACCTCCGCTCTGGAGCGGGGGAACGAGCAAGGGCTTCAGGGGCAGACAAAGGGGGTTCGGATCTTGGGCTGGCTACTCCCTGGCTGTGAGACTGGGGCAGCCGCCTTGACCACTGAGCCTCGGCTCTTCGCCTGCAAGTTCTTGCTGCCTAGCCGACCTGCCTGGCCCAGGGAGGGCCGCTGTGGGTCAGAGCGGGCACTGGTGTTAGTTTCCCCTTGGGGCTGTATAACAAATACACTTAGTGGCTTAAAACAACACAAAGGTGTTATTATCGTACATAATAATAACATCATAGCTTGTTTTTATGTGTCTGGAGGCCAGAAGTCTGACGTGGGTCTCACTGGGCCGAAACCGAGGTGTTGGCCGGTCTGTATCCCTTCTGGAGGCCGTTTCCTTGCTTTTTCCAGCTTCTTGGGGCTGCCTGCATTCCATTGCTTGTGGGTCCTTCCTTCACCATCAAAGCCCGTCACTCTAACCTCTGCTTCTGGTCACATGTCCTTCTCTGACCCTGGCCCTTCTGCCTCCCTCTTATAAGATCCCTTGTGATCACATTGGACCCACCTGACCAATTCAGGATAATCTTCCACCTCAGAAGTCTTAATTGAAGCACATTTCCAAAGTCCCTTTTGCTGTGTGCGGCAATATATCCAGGTTCTCAGAGATTAGGGTGTGGAGTATTTGGGGGACCATTATTCAGCCTACCATAATGCCCCCCGCCAATGAGAAGAATCTTGGGACTTCTGCGGGTGTGTCCCAGGGCCTCAGAGTGGCTAAACAACCGTCACTCATGGACTCGGTCATTCCACAAACATTTCCTGAGTGCCAACTCTCTACCCGACGAACGCTTGCCCTTGGGGAGTTTATGTTCTAGTGGAGGAGACTGATAACAAACATCAAAATATGTAATGTAGCAGCTAGTGAAAAATTCCATAAAGAAAAGCGGAGCAGGGTGAGGACATGGAGTTTTGAGGGCCACCTCAGGTAAGGTGGGTCCAGAAATCTTCCTGGGGAGGTGACACTTGAGCAGAGTTTGGAATGACTCAAAAGAGTGAATGAGCTAGGTGGGGCAGAACAAAGGGGGTTCCTGGTTGTTGAGGGTTAAACTGCGTCTCTGAAAAATACATTTTCAGGTTCTAACCCCTGGGGGGTGTGGCTCTCACCTTACAGGAAATAGAGTCTTTGCAGATGTAGCTGAGATGGTAGGAGGGCTGTGCCTCCAATCACTAATGAAGTCTGGGGTTGGTCTTCCTGCTGTGGAGTGGCCTCCCTGGGAATGGCGAGTGGGTCAGAGCAGCCTCTTCTCCTTGATAAACACGAAATAGACCATGGCAGCTGCCATTTCTCGTCCATTCACTGCCAGGCGTGATTTGTGCACCATCTCATTTATCCTCACATGGCCCTGCGAGGTGGTTATTGTTACTCCCCCCATTTCACAGGTAACAAAACTGAGGCTTAAGGACTCTAAACAATGTCGGTTGCCTGTACACACTCAGCTATTGAATTGGGGAGCTGAGACTCAGACCGAAGGGCACTGGGGTTGCTCCCCCATAAACCTACCCTGGGAGCAGCTGGGGGGAAGGGCCCATTCATTCTTTCTCTGTGTGTCTAACAGAGTGCCTTGCGCATAACAACCAGTTAAAACATATTGATTTTTCCATCCATTAATGACCTCTTAAGTCGTGACAAGAGAGTTCAGTTCAATCAGAACTTTTGACAAATCCCAAACCAATTTCCCCCACTATGTTGATTTATTTATTCTGTAAACATTTGCTGAGAGTCCCCATGTGCCTGGGACCTGCCTGAGCACTTTTCAAGGAATAACTGAGTTAATCATCCCAGCAGCCTTATGGTGCGTGTTCAACATCAGCATCACGCCCAGGGCACCAACGGGGAGAGGGCGGCCCAGTGAGGTGGAGAGCCAGGACTCCCTTGCCCGCGTGGCGCTGAGGGGTCTTGAACCCCAGCTGCTTCCTAACCATCTGCCACTTTGCCTCTCACCGCGACCCTGGAGACTGAAAAGTCAAGGACACAAAACTGCACGTCCAGCCTGATCCCACTTTTATGGGGGAAGATGTCTATTATGCAGAGAAAAAAAGACTAGGAAGGAGAACCTCTGTAATGGGGGTAGCCTCTGGGTGGTAAGCTTAGGGGAAATGCTCTGCTATTTTTGGATTTCCTAAATTCTTTATAACAATTGCTCTATCACTTTTATAATAAAAGTAGGAAAATGAGAAAAAGGAGGGACTGCAAGGAGGTGTCCAGGGTGGAGGATGCATGGGGATCCAGGGTGTGACCTAGTCTAGCAGCTGGCTCTTCCTTGCCTCCTGAGAGTCAGGTGGGGCGGGGGGCGGGGGGAACTAGCAGAGGGGAAGTGTTTCGTGTTTCTGAAGAGAGAAACAAAGGCCCTTGCGTCCTTTGATCCTGGCCACGGGACCCTGGAGTTTGAGTCCTCCTTGGCGACCAGCTTGGGACATGCCTCCTTCTAGGCCTTCTTAGAACCACAATATAAGGGTCGGAAAGAGGCCTGAGAATTGTCTGGGGCACTGGTTTTTCCTCACTTTTCTTGGTGGCGGAATACTTCAAATGAGCCTTACTCATGAAGCAGTGCGAAGAGGCGATGATCTTGATACCTAGGACCCAGGTTTCTTTCAGAGAAAGAGACACTTTTGCCTAGAAAAATCCCCCAAGGGGCTTCTTTGAGCGAATGTGAGACCCTGAGGATACGGTCTATGAGGAGATAATAAAGAAAAGGACTTTTCTGTATAAGAAGTGAGTAAGATTTTTTGACATGGGGGAGAAGAGGGGAGAAAGGACTTGAGTACCAAGGCAGCTGGAGACATACTTTGAAGAGCAGGGATGTCAGGTTTTCTATTTTAAGGTCTTTGTGTTGCTGTGATAGTCAACCTCACCATCCAATAGCTGTATGAGCTTAGGAGAAGCATATCACCTCTCCGAACTACAGTTACTCAACTGGCAATCGAGAACCACCTACTTTTTTGGGGCTGTTGCGAGGATCAGAAAATATAGGGATGATGTTGGTCCTGGGCCAATTTGTGGTTAGGTCCGTTCTCACCCGTCCTGACAGACTCCTCCGTGTAAGTCAGGGAGTTGGGGTGACCCCTGCAGGCTCCAATGTCAGTTGGCTTTTAGGTGGGATCAGCCAATGGGAAGCACTCTCAGGAGATTGGAAGGTGAGAGGAAAGGAGAGGTCAGAGTATTTCTCCTCCTCCTTTTGCCTCTGATAGCTTCTCGGGCGGGCGGGTCCGTGTCTCCTCTGTGGCTCCAGCTCCTGCTGTAGTGGGTTGCTCAGATTCCAGTCTCCATTGGTTCCCCGCAGCCCCAGGCTCTGGTGACATCACCTCTCCCTTCTGTCCCTCCAGCCTAGGTAGCAGTTTCCTGCCATCTGTAGTCTCTAGATTGCATCGCTGTCCCCTGGTTGGCTTGTCAGCGCTACTATCACTTGTTGTATCACTCTGGGTTCTCCAGAGAAGGAGATCCAATAGGATGGGTGCACACGAGCGTGTGTGTGTGCACACGCACACGACCATGCATCGCATAACGACGTTTCGGTCCATGACAGAGTACAGATACGATTACTGTGGTGGTCTCACAAGATTATAATGGGGCTGAAAGATTTCTCTTACCTGGTGATGTCATAGCCATTGTAATGTCAAAGTACAACATGTTACATGTTTGTGGTGATGCAGATGTCAACAGACGTACTGCACAGCCAGTCGTATAAAAATATAGCCCATAAAATTAAAGTATTAGCCTATATACCATCTAAGTTTAAGTACACCTATGATGTTTGCACACAAAGTCACCTAGTGATGCATTTCTCAGAATGTATCCTCATTGTTGGGTGGTACGTGACTTTATACGTATATATTTAATATACCTATTTTATATATAATTATATAAGTACATATATAAAATATATATAATAAGGGATGGGCTTCCACGATTAGGAGGGCTGAGAAACCCCAAGATCTGCAGTTGGCAAGCTGGGGACCCGGGAGAGCTGATGGTATAGTCCGAGTCCAAAGACTTATGACCCAACTCAAAGACAGGCAGGCAGAAAGAATTCTCCCTTCTGTCACCCTGTGTTCAGTTAAGGCCTTCTCCAATGGATTGGACGAGGCCCACCCACACTGGGGGGAACGACCTGCTGAACCCAGGCTGCCGATTCAAGTGCCAGTCAGACCTGGAAGCACCCGCACAGACACACCAGCATCCTGTTAAATCAGATACCTGGGCAACCTGCGGCCCCGCCAGGTTGGCACGTAACGTTAACCATCACATTTATATAATCAGTTCTGTGCATTAGTTCTGTTCAGGTGCTTCCCGTTTTCCTGGCTGGACCCTAACTGATGCAGGGGTAGAAGGAAGTTTGACTTCGTTCTCCAGCTTTGGGTGGCTGCATGTTCAGATGCCTAGTTCAGTGTCACTCCTGGAATCTGTGAAATTGTGAACCATCGATGATTGAGTGATCAGGTAGGCTAGCATCACATCAAATTTACACAAAAATTAAGTAATAATATGAGAATATATAGCTTTTGTGTTTATTATTAATATCTAAATATTCACTTTCAAGTATAGATAAGCATTTTTGAGGTATTATAAGGTGAATCTTTTTATATTTTGAAATTTTATCAGTTGAAGTATAAATCATTGTAAGAGTAAACTACTGCAATAATTAATTTTGACTATGAAAGTTAATTTTATTTGCTAAATCACCTTAACATATTTTCAGTTGACAAATAAACAGGGAGATAGTATAACAATTAATGCAAATATTGAGAGTATTAATGAGATAACTTTAGGAAGAATATTATTTCCTTTCTGAGCCAACCAGCATTTATAAAATTTAAATAATAATACAGAACAGAATAATAGAAGTTAGATTATATCACAATTATAATATTTGTGGAATCGCTGTTGTACCCACATTCATAACACAAAACAAAATAAACTTTAATAGTGGCATTTAATTTTTAGTTATATAATTCTATCTAGGAATTCTATTTAGCTCATGAGGATTTCAAGAAACTATTTGGGAATTTTTTCATGTCCTGGGAGGAAGAATTGGAAAAGGAATGTCACCCTTTGCTCCCTCAAAATAAGAGGAAAAAAGTCTAAAATTATATGCATTGTTCATGATGAACCTCATCCAGACATACTGAAGAATAGTGAGTATAAAGAAAACAGCAGGTGCTGGAGAAAGATGAGACCACACCCCAAAATCTTGCTTCTCCCCTGACCTCCGTTGGGAGGGAGCATTTATTTGACATCACAGATTCGAGCTGCAAGACCATGGAGCCACCTGACTTTTGACAGCCCTGAGGAATCATTGCTTCTGCCCTAAGAATGTTCAAAACATGACTGCTGAAACGAGAATGATGAAATTGTAATGACATTTTACAGTAAGATGCCAGAATTGTTCTTTTATCCCAGAAGTAAATTCCACGACCATGTTATTTGGCCTCAGTTGGGACTAAATGCGAATTTGGACGCTCAACCATTTGGCTGAAGCACGTGTGGGCCTTGCACCATGTGTTCAGTTTGTGGTGAGGGGTGTGTTCAGCTGCAGCCCCACTGGGTGCTGCTGTGTGTGAGGTCGGGACTGGGGTGCCGCTTCACTGCTCCATCGCAGCCATGCCATTACTGGCACATACAAGTCCTCAGTCTGTTCTCATTGAATGGCCAAAGTACAGCACGAGGCATCGTTGTTATTTCTGTTAGGACCCATGGCAGCTTTGGGACTGCTGTTGGGACAGGCAGGGCCTGTGCCTGGGATGCTCACACACCCCATGTATCAGTCAGGATGCTTTTAGTGTCAAGGATAGAAAAACCAATAAAAAATGGCTTAAGCAATACAGGGAATTAAAAGAATCCTGGAGAGTGCCAGGGCGGGGGTGTCCTGAGGTTCAATGTGCTTCTCAAGTCCAGGAGGTTATGGGGCCGCCCTCCTCAGCCTGCTGCTTCCTTTGGGACAACATCTGTTCATTCCCTCCAGCTCTACAACGGTCATAGGGCTCTCTTCCCCCAGCCCCCATACTGGTGTCCTGGGCTGCGTTCTAATTGGGCCAGTTGGGTCACATGACCACCTTGGGCCCACCTCTGAGGATTCAGCTGATTGGTTTAGGCAGACAGGTTGACCAAACAGGCTCTCTGTGGTCCAAGAAGGAGGGGTGGGATGGGTAGGTGTGTTCATTTTCCATTTCTTTTCAATTTTCCATTGATAACAAATTGCCACAAACTTAATGGCTTAAAATAACACACATTTATTACCTCACTTTCCATGGATCTGAAGTCTAGGTGTGGGTGAGCTGGGTTTTCTGCTCAGTGTCTCATTGGCTGAACTCAAAGTGTCAGCTGAGGCTGTGTCCTCATCTGAGCCTCGGGGACCTCTTTCAAGTGCCTTGGTGGATGGCAGAATTCATTTCCTTGTGGCATAGGACTGAGGTCCCTATTTCCCTGTGGGCCATGGCAGCAAACCGTTCTCAGGTCCTTGTCACCTGGCCCCTCCTCTCAGCTGAGCTGTGTGCATCTTTCAGGGCAGCAGGATACCTCTCTCCGACTTCTTCCACCTCTGACCTCTAAACCTTCTTGTAAGAACTCACCTGGTTAGATCCGGCCTACCCAGATCGTGTCCCTTGTCGTTGATTAAAAGACAACGTACTAGGTACCTTCATTACCTTGGTAACATCTCCCCACCTTTGCCAAATGTGCCCTGGCCAGGGGAGTGGTTGCCACCATCTTCACAGGTTCTGCCCACACTTAAGGAGGTTGAGGGATACAGGTGTATGTGCCGGGGGTGGGAGTCAGGAGGCCACCTGGGCTTTTACTTACCGCCATGGGTGAGTGTCAACACTGCCCCTGCTCCAGCATTCCTCATCCTCCTTCAGATCCTGTCTGGATTTCGTGGCCCCCAGTCCAGCTCTGCCCACTGGTCTGGTGCTCTCCAAAGACACCTTAGCTGCTTCCGTTCCTGCCTGCGCTGGGTGCGGACCCTCTGTTCTGGAAGAAGCTTCAGAATCCCTCAGGGTGCGTTAGCCGCTGGAAGAGATAGCAGACTCCAGTGCTGACCAAGGCCTTCTGAGGCCCGGACTAACGTTTCCAAAATGAACTGTGAGGTCTTCATTTATAGATGACTTTCTTTGGTGCTTACCAGCTGCCAACTATTGCACTACATGTCTTTCTCCCATTATCTAATTTAATCATCCCAGCAACCCATGAGATTGCCACTCCACGTGCTCCCGTTTTACAGAAAAAACCCGAGGGGCTCAGTCAGGTTAAGCAGTTTGCCCCAAGGTAGGATGACCAGCAGGTGGCAGAGCTGGTACTCCCAAGGAGGTCCTGCTGACCGCAAAGCACAGGCACTTAACCGCTCTGGTAATAGACCTTTCCTCAGAATGTTCCAGACGCTGCAGTCCAGCTTCCACATTTTGCTGATGGAGGAAGCGGGGAGGCTTAGGTTCAAGGTCCCCAACGGAAGGTCAGCGGCTTTATTAGTTTAATGTCAAGTCTGAGCTGGGGCTTGCAGACCAAAGCCAAATGCAGGGGAACAGTACACGCTTTGCCCGCTCTTCAGCCCTGGTAGCACCACGCATGGGATCTGCTGGGATCAATCCTGCAGGCTTTCTACAAGGAAAATGTGGAAAGACAAAGCATTTGGTGCCAGTCGGAGAGGAAAATGCTGGCTGCTTTTTAATTTACCTGTGATCTGGCTGCCGCTGGGCGTGAGCGACAGCCACCGATCAGGTTGCCGGCTGACGGCTAGGCACTTTGGCGCACCAGCGCCCCCGCCCCCCGCCCTGGATAACGCAAGTGTCTGAGAACACTGCCTGGGTGTTCCCAGATGTAACAACTTTGCAAAACTCTGAGCATGGTCAGGCACACTCAGGGGCTGGGCTCTTTGCTTCAAGGCATTTTAATTACTCAGTGAACTGGCAGCAGGGGAGGCCGGGCTGGGCTGAGAGGACATCAGCAGTTTGGCTGGAATGAAATGGCCCAGATGTTGTTGTGTCCAGCTGGTCTCTGCTCCGATCCGTCCAGCAAACACTCTTGGGCAATGCTGTCCAATTGAAACATAACATGAGCCGCATGTATAATTTATAATTTTCTAGTAGCTGCGAAGGGAATTGGTAAATCATTTTAATTTTATATTTTATGTTACCTAATATATTCAAAATACTATCATGTAATCAATATATAAAAGGTATTGATGAGGTTTATATTCTTTTTATTGTGGGACGTCATGGAAATCCAGCGTGTATTTTACACACGTGGCCCGTCTCAGTCCAGACCAGCCACGTTTCAAGTGCTCGCGGGCCGCAGGCTGTGTCGGTTCTCTGCCTAGTGCAGCCCTTACCGCATCCTCTGCTCAACGACCTTCAGTGGCTCCCTACCGCCCGGTCTTTTGGAACCAGCTACGTATCACAGTGATGTGCGTTTCTGCTTCTCTCTCTGACACTAAGAGCTTTTATGGGCTCTAACAGGGCACTTATTATGTATCTACTGTGTCCTGGTGTGACAGGACCCATAGTTCCCTGAACTATGTTAATTGTATTTTCCGTAGGCTGTCAATAAATCTTCCGGGGACATGTGAATGCATCAACCATGTCTTAAATGCTTCATGTAATTTTCTGACAATTGTCAGTACCACCCATGAGGTGTAGGTATTTAATCTCCATTTTATGAATGGAAAATGGGGGCTCAGAATACCTTGAACCCAGATCGGTTGGATTCCAAGTTACTACGCCGTGTCTGGTGCCTGGCATCTTAGCCAGACACATTCTAGGTCCTCGGAAAACATGTATTAACTGCATTGACTTGAGATCACAGTTTCTCGGCTCTTCCTTGGGATGAACAGCAGGCACATGAAAGTAGCAGGAGGAGCTGGATGTCAAGTGACTTGTGTGTTCTTCTTGGTCACTGGGGTATGAGACCAGTTCTGGGCCCCAGGAGGGCTAACAGTGGCCTCTTTGGGAGCTGGGTCAAGCAGAACCAGCGCTCTCAGTAGCTGGGCAGCAAGTTGCCAGGCCTCCAGGGTGATAAATGCTGTCCTCCCTGCCCACATCAGGCTGGTAACTGGCGCTCTGCAGCACGGGCTCCAACCGCTGCTGTTTACGCGATGCATGATTCACATGCATTTATTGCCGGTGAGTTTGGTGCTTTGCCTCCAGTACCTTATTGAGGGTGCAATAAAAATCAAGATACGCTACTAATAAAATGTCAGAAGAAAATATCAGTTAAGATTACTGAAAAAAAAAAAGAGGCTGATATTATTTGTGCATCCTCTCGGTGAATTCCCTCTAATTAGTCAAATAAATATGTACTCCTCCCACTTGGGGTGTGTGTGTGTGTGTTTGCCTTAAAACATTGTAATTACATCCCTCGCTTTGGAAACTTCTGGGAACTGGAATCTCCATATGTGGGCTTTGGCTAAGAGGACAGGAGCCAGCACTTCGGCTGGGATGAAACAGCTGCCTGTGGAAGTTTCTGGGGTAAGCATTCAGAAGCAGGTGATTTCTTGCGCTGCCCTCACTCAGACACCCTCAGTGGCTCCCCAGGGCTGCTGGCATCAGCATCAGCTCTACTCTATTGGGTAGAAATGGAACCTGGCAGGAAGCCTGGAGAGGTGACTTCCACAAGACTGGAGGGAATCCCCAACCTCTCCACCCTCTGCT
Source organism: Mormoops blainvillei (assembly GCA_004026545.1). Classification (NCBI taxonomy): domain Eukaryota; kingdom Metazoa; phylum Chordata; class Mammalia; order Chiroptera; family Mormoopidae; genus Mormoops; species Mormoops blainvillei. The sequence continues at coordinate 59,651 of PVJD01004966.1, forward strand.
TCCTCTTTGATCTAAGCGGGAGACCAGACTAACCTCTCCCAGTCCCAAGGCAAGACTGATTTTCTGGACCAGGACCGGCTCTCCCCTTTCCTTTTCTTTATCTACGTCTCCCTCTTCCTGCCAGAAGACATTAGAACTTGCGTTTACTTTTAGTTTGTATTTACTTCTTCTATTTTGCTACGTTTCACTGTGTGTGTGTGTGTGGGGGGGCTATTAACAGAGTAGAACACGTATATGCCTAATAAGTAAGTAGTGATACATAAGTTGGTGATGTGCCCTGAAAATTTTTTTACTAGAACATCAGTGTGATTTAATAAGAAGTGGAGACAGCTTGTTGGAGGAATGAGGGCCATACAGATGAAATGAATTGCAGTCCAAAGGCCTGCCTTAGGGCCACTCTCCTTCCTCTTGCTAAAAGCCTCACACTGGGTAATGTTTGACCTTCCTTGTCCTGAAATGAGACTAATCTGGTCTGGAGGGCCTGTGTTAAGGGAGGTTAGCTGAGGGCTAAATGACAGACTGCCTGCGAAACTGTTTTATAGCAGTTTCATCTTCTGTTTAACCAGTGTGGCCAAGACAAATGGGGTCAGTCACAGGTGGCCCCCACTGTGAGCCAAGCGCTGGGCTGGGCTTCCCAATTTTGCTCAGGATGATCCCAAAGCTCCAGAAGGTGGGGATCATTACCCCAGGGACAGCTCGAGAGAGAGAACGCAGAAGGAAGAGGTGGGGGCATGGTCAAGGCACACAGCTAGCGTGGGGTGGGGCCTGGCTTTGAATTGAAAGCCCCTGATCTTACCGGCTGTGTCAGACTTTCTGCCATCCGATCGGAGAGCTCACGCTGGATCCTGTAAGTCAGCCTGACAATTTTCTCCTATCTCGTTGCTGGCCTAGGATAGATTTGCTCATTTAAGATGCCATTGACCTTATCTAATAAAAGGAATCAGGATCCAAGGAGTCTGTTTAATTCATTATTAAAGATCATTTCCTGTTATTATCTTCCCTGTAGCAAAATTAGCTGTTAACTCTCCTGTTAGCATAACCCAGCCAGTATTACTAGAAAATTAGGGGGAAAAAAAAAAATCAGTTCAGTGATATGTGAGCTGAGCTCAGGGAATTCTCCATCTTTAGTGCATATTAACATTATGCCTTAGAAGTTGAGGAAATGTTCTGTTAAGTGGAAAAAGAGTTACAGAAATTTTACTTTCAAAAGTCAAGTGAAAAGTTACCTTTTTTTTTTTTTTTCCCAAGTCAAATTAATTTTTGTCTCAGGGCAAGAAAAAGTAAATTAAAAATCACACGCTGCCATCTCCTCTCCGGCCCGGTTCCTCCTGGGTTTCTGTCTCTCTTGCCTAGGGTTTCAGGGTTCTCTAGCCCAGTTCGGGCCCCGGAGGATGCCTTGCTGTAGGGGTTTCTGCTCTAGGAGCCCCTGACTGTGGCAGGGTGGGGCGGGCTGCCCGTCCCTCTACCTGCCCTCCCTTCTAGGTCCTTCCCTTCCTCCTGGGCAATGGTTGGGGATGAAGAGAGGGAGCAAAAGCAACGTGGTCCCTGGAGACACAGGGAGGACTTGTGTTTCATGCTGTGGGGTGAGGTCAACATCTGGATGTGAGGTTGCTGGGAGGCTGACCACTCCTCCCACTGGGGCCAGCAAGATGCCCACGTAGTTGTGAGTGGGCACCGAGGAACTGAGGAGATCCAGAGAAAAGGATCAGGCAGAGAGGAGGGATGTCTGGGTATGGGGAACCCAAATGCACCAGAGGCACGAACCCACTGGTCCGCAGCCACCTGGGCCCACACAGGTGTGTGCAGGTGGGGCGCACAACAGCCTGGGCTGGCCAAGAAGCCATAGGCTTGGAATAGAGGACGCGGGTGGAGTCCTAGCTCCCTTATTTAACATCCTTGTGGCCTCAAGCCAATCTCGTAACTGCGTTGGGCATTGATTTTTTTCACTTGCTAAACAGAAATTTGCTAACCCTTGGGGCTGCGGTGAGGATTGTGGGTGGTAACATTCTGGAGGCTTCAATAGCATAGGACTTGAAGGTCTCAGAAGAGCCAGAGGTGACAATGCTTTGCCAGGAACTGAGAAAGGGGCAGCACATGCAGAGTCCCTACTGTGTGCTGGAAACTCTACTGGACTTATTACCCATTTGTTGCAGGCTCAAGGGTTCTTGATATTTAATGATTCCCAAGAATATTAGAGTTAGAATAATCACAGACTGTCGACACAGAGGGACCTCGGGAAACCCAGGAGGGGGATGGCCTTGTCCCAATATATCCAGAACTTTCCTGATTTTACCTGTGTTTTACCTGTGCCTTGGGAATATTTCCCCGTTTCTGCACACCCCATCCCCCCGCAGTCCAAGGCAAACGCGGACAGCTGGTTACGCTGCAGACTTTCCTTGTTTTGAAGGTGAGAAGCAGAGTCAGAAACTGTCTGGCTGAAAGCATGTGGCTAGGGTGCAGCAGAGCTGTTTTTAGTGTAAACCCCTGGTTTGGGGCAAAGGTAGCATGCAGCCTGGCTCTGGCATGAGGAGGACCACAGTCCACATGTGAGCCTCCACAGAGGTGAAGTCACCTTGGGCTCATTTCACCTCTTGGTATCTGACTTACAATTGTTCTCTGTTAACTCCATTATCTTTAATTTGCAAAAATGCAGCCAACAGGAAACCTCTGGGTACTTCCTCTTTAATGAAACACAATTTGATTACAAATCATCAGAGTCCCCTGGTAGACAGCTTTTTCTGGAGGGTTTCAGCCTGCCATGGCCACTGGCCACTTCAGCACGATCTTAGTCCTTTGGGGGAGTTCAGTGGAAGCTGGTGGGGCTGCCAGCCCATTTGCTAATGTCGGCCGTTGAGAACACCTTCTCTCATGGACCAGTGGATAGGGATGGTCTTGGTGGGTCCTTGGACCCAGGAAGCCAGAAAACTTTGATGCCAGCAGACACCCTCCTGGCCATTGTCACTAGATATGGGGCTGGGGCAAATTCAGTTGGTTTAGGGTGACATGCTGCCTGGGACACCGTGGTAATTTCTTCGTGAGCCTCATTTGGAGCCTTGTCATTCTGTCGTGCATGCCAGCCCACCTTTCATCAGTTAATACCATGCCTGCCACACACACCAGAACGTGGAGAACCACGGTCCCCAAATCCTTATTTTCTTCTGCCATCTCACGGCGTCCGATCCTACACTCACATCCAGCCTCAAGCCTTCCTCACCCATGCATCCCCGCTCCTGCCTGCCCCTAGAAGGGAACCAAAGCATCAGAACACATCAGCATTGGCTTCCTGTCGTTGGTTGAGCCATGTGGGCCACGGTGACGAATGAAGGGGACGGCCGGAGGGAGAGGATCAGGAATTTGTCAGTTGCAGGTGGGCACGGTGCGACTGGGGTTTTGTAGAGGTCTGCCCTTTGTCAGTTGCTTGGTCTTAGGGAAGCTTTTGGCCTCTCTGGGCCTCAGTTTATCTACCTGTAGCATGGGGGTAAGAGCAGTACCTACTGCATAGTGTTGGGATAAGGATGGAAAGACACGCAAGGACAGGCATCGAGAGGAGTGCCCGACACAGTGAACTTGTGCCCAGGGTTGATGTGTGCCCTGGACTGGACGATGTGATGGTCAATACTCAGTAGACAGTAGCTCTTATTATACTGCCTGTGTTGTACCAAGCAGTAAACTCCTAGGTGTTCAGTTGCAGAAGCAGAGGCCAAGAGAGGTATGGTGAGTGGCCCAGGGTTTAGCTCCCAGTGAGAGGCCAGGCCGAGCCTGGATGTGGGCTCAGGTTCTTCTGATTGAGGGGTCAGTCTGGGCTCAGGAGGAGGGTCTGTCTTATGTGCACAAGAAGGTGCATGAGACCACCTCCAGTCCTTCCAATCACAAGAAGAATCTGAGTGAGGCATGCAGGTTTTAGCCCTCATTATATCACAAACTAGCTGTGTGACCTGGGGCAACTCACTTGGCCTCTCTGGTCTACTCAGTGTCTCCCTTGGCATTGTTGGAGATGGGATTGAATTATTCCTAGGATCTCTACCTTTTCCCTCATTCATGATTTTCTAGATACCTTCTCTTTATTTTCTTATTCGTATACAATTTTGTTCCATATCTCCTCTCTGTCTTCCAGCTGGAATGCGCATTCCTTGAGGCCATGCTTCCTCCCTGAAGGGGTCTGGTAAGAGCCCACACATAGGAGATCAGGGTTGGGGGTTGTGAACAATAATGGAAAATATACGTACTAGTCTCTGTCCCTGGTTCCTGCCACAGAACCCCTAAAACCTTTGTCCTTTTCTAAATGATAAGACCACCAGGAACAACTTTTGTTCTAACATTTTTTCTCTGCCCCTGATTCCTGACCCGAAACTGCTAAATCTCCTGGAATTTCCTGGATGGTAGGGGTGCCTTTTGTTCTAACAAGGTGACTCTGGGTGGGCTCCTGGACAACTTCAGGGTGGGGACTGGTCATCAGAAAGCCCAAGCCACAATTAGAAGGTTGCACCTTCCAGCCCTACCACCCATTCCCTGGGGAGGGGAGAGGGACTGTGATTGAGTAATCATATTTGTGCCACATATAATGCGTGCTTCTTGCCCAAATTTTTGAGGGAAGAATAAGAATGTGCATTCTACACGGGCATAATGGTTACATACAATGGGTATAATAACAGGTACAATAACCCCATGTATAGTGTGCACAAGAACAGGGGCGCGCATTATACACATCAAAATACGGTAATGAGTGATTGTGCCTACTTGATTAAAGCCCCCATAAATATTTGGAGAGCTTCACGGTTGGCAAACATATCCACATGCTGGGAGGGTGGCGTACCCCGACTCCATGGGGACAGAAGCTCCTGTGACCAAGGCCCTTCCAGACCTCAACCTTAGTATTTCTTCACCTGGCTGTTTATCTGTATCCTTTATTCTATCCTTTATAATAAACTGACAAACATAAGGAAGTGTTTCCCTGATTTCTGTGAGCCATTCTAAGAAACTATGGAACCCAAGCAGTAGGGGTCATGGGAACTTCAGTTTATAGCCAGTTGGTCAGAAGTATAGTTGACAACCTCTACTTGCAATTGGGGTCTGAAGTAGGGGCAGTTTTGTGGGACTGAACCCTTGACCCATGGGATGTGATGCTAACTCCAGGTAGACAGCATCAGAATGAAATCGAAATGTAGGAGCCCAGCTGGTGTTGGAGAATTGCTCTGTGCGTGGGTAACTCACACCTCTGGTGTCGGAAGGCTTGTGAGTGTGGCAGTGGTGTGAGAGCCATGGGGGAGAAACACAGGGGTGTCTTCCCTGCTGAGGTTGCGCAACCATAAAGTCAGAGTCACCTGGGGGGGGTGAGTGTGGGATGGGGGGCAACAGGTGGCTCCACCCCATCCCTCAGCTTCTTAGAGGAGAAATATTTTAATTATTGGAGACACTAGATCTACACGAAAGTGCATGAAAGTAGCTGTTTAAATTCTACTTGTATTTGGCAATGCAAAGGTCAGAAAGTTTCCATCAGCGTAGATGATAGAAAGAAAGAAAGAATGAGCACTTTGCCATTCATCCTGGCGAGATGGTGCCCACCATCCCGTTGTCTGGCTGGGGCTCCGCTCCGTTTTGCAAACTAGCGGGGCTCGTCCGCACGGACTCCTTCAGCACAGTGTGTCTCACCCTCCCTCCCTGGCTCCGGCATCCAGCCATAGCTGTCCGTGGTTCCTCTCCTTCCATTCTTGTTCGGAAATAGTGTCAGAGTCCCTCTCCTCCATCCCACTGCGAATCCCCCAAGGGCCCCCTGCAGTTCCGAGTCCCCCTCTGCTTTTCTTTCTCTTCCCCTTCCACACTTGCTGTCACCAGACTCGGCTTTCTTGGGGAGGTCACACAGAGATCACTTAACTCACTTCGCAGGGCTAGATACTGGCCTTGCCCCTGGTGCTGAGGTGCAACCTGTCCCGTCCGCCGAATATTTATGGGATGTTGAGTTTGTGGGGAGAAGGAGGGAGGAGGCACTCGAGGGGAGGTGTTTCTTGGTGTGCGGGAAGGTCACCGCCAGAGAATCACAAGGCTTGAATTCAGTTCTGCACCTAGCTTGTGGAGGGCCATGGGTGGTCATGTCACCATCTAGGACTCAGTTTCCCCCTCTGAAAAAGTAAGGCATTGAGATAAGTGAACCATGAAGTCCATTTCGTGCTCCGGAAGGAGAGGAGGCACAATCGGCTGGCGAGGCCTCACCAGAGGCCAGCGCGTGTTCTAGGCGCTTTGGAACAGACTCCGCATTTAATCCTCAACACAGTTCTTTGAGGAAGGTGGCATTAGCCTCATTTTGCAACTGGGGCCACCACGTCCTGAGAGGTTAATCCTTGCGCAGTGAAAACATTTATGAAGCCAGAGATCAAATCTAGATATTTTTTCCTAATGTTAGAGCCCATTAGTTTTTTTAACTGCAGAGATTTTCCTAACTCTAGCCTCTCAAATAATGATGACACATTGGTGTTATCCTCAGAAAAGTCCACTTTCTTTTCCAGTCTCCATTTGTATGAAGTGTTCTGTGTCATGGAGAACTTGGCTTTCAAAAAATTTCCAAAGGTTGAGGGATGCATTATGTCTTCAATTTTTGGCAACTTTACACAATAACCTTAACAACCTCATGAATTCTGTCTCGCAGGGATGGCACTTCAAGGGTGCGTGGTCATGGAGCACCTGTGGTTTCAGATTTTAAGGGAGGACCTACCCCCACCTGTCTTGATTGTCTGTTGCCCTGGCTCCGGCTTCCTGGCAGTCACTGGCTCTTGCAGGCTGCCCGCCCGCCTCCTCTCGAATTTGAGAGGAACTGTCCCCTCTTCCTAGCTGGCCACCCCCCATTCTATTAGCACAGCCAACAGGGTCCCCTGGGGCTTTCAAAAAGCTCACTGGCAATTTGGATGTCAGGAGTTGGGAAAATCAAGCTTAATATTTGATGACATTACAAAGTCAACCTGTTCTCTTTTCATCCCAGAAAGAATTGAAAAGCAGAGTTCTCACCAGGAGACTTTTCCAAGGAAGTGAGCGACAGTTGGTCTGGGAACCCCAGGGGGTTGGCGGGGGAGCACTGGGCTGGGAGTCAGCAAGCTAGAGCTCCGGCGTTGGCTCGGAAGCCAGCTAGCTGTTGTCCTTGGGCAGCACTCACCCTCTCCTTGTGCTTTAACTGCCCCCTGCGCCGATGAAGGATCGGCCTGGCTGGCGGTACTCTGCGTTAGGAACCATGCCACCTCAAACACAAGATCCGCTTGTAGGGACGTTTGTGCAGCCCACGCAGACTTCAGGAATGGCTGGGGTCTTCTGAGGGGAGGGATCAGAAGGGTAAGGAGGTGCCCTGGAAACGAGGTGAGGAAGTCTGGGCAAAGGCACCAGCTCTGTTTGCAGGACCTACAAAAGGTTCAGGATGCGTCATCACTGAGTTTGGGTTCCAGGCGGAAGTCCAGAAGCTTTAGGGACCTAGAGGGGGTGCTGGTAATGTGGGCAAAGCCAGGCATCTTCTCCTGCGAGTCTTTAGTTTGTTGTTCAAGGGAGGCTCCGGTCATCATCACCACTGCTGGATTCATGCCTGTCCTGCTGCCTCAGCTTCCCCAGGATCTGCACATGCCACCACATAGGGGCCACCACACAGTAAGAGTCTGTGGCACAAGTCATTTGGGCGAAACCCTGTTCCGAAGTGTGGGTGTCTCTTCCTGGGCCCTCAGGACGGTTTTCTGTGCCCTGGCATCTGGGCTGGCTGGAGCAAGAAGGCAGGACTGGCAGGGAGGTGTGGGCTGGAGCAGGTGTGGTGTCAGGCCGCCAGCTGTATTTCTGGGGCTCAGGGTACACATCCATGTCCACAGGTGTGTGTGAAGACCCAACAGGAAGCTGAGGCAAAAGCCCTGTTGTGGGATTCCAGAGCAGTGGAATCTCTAGAAGCCGATGAGTGCATCTAAATACCCACAACACGAATCTCATTTCTTACCCTGGAACCGTTCCCGAGAGAAACCTGCCATGTTCTGTTTTGATCCAGAGAGTCTTATTTGCTTTATGTAATTATTGGGTTGGCCAAAAAGTTGTTTAGTTTTTTGCCATAAAATAAAAGCCACATTTTTCATTTTCACCAATAACTTTATTGATTTGGATATTTTGAGCATGTTGGCTGTCTCCCGCTATTGGCTTCCAGTGGGTAGAGGCCAGGGGTGCTGCGCAACACCTTCCAGTGCGTAAGACAGCCCCTCAGCAAAGAATTGTCTGGCCAAAATGTCAGCAGTACCAAGAGCCTTGCAAACCACTTTGGACACGTTTGATCAGTCACAGCACCTTCTCCATACACTGCACAAAACTTTTGTTTGCATTTCAGCCGCGTTTTTAACCTTATTGAAATAATAAAGCACAATACACTAAAACTGTTGCATGCCTTCTTCCATCTTCAATATTAAAATGGCTGCACAGAAATTCACCAACTTTGATTTTTTTTAAAGGCATGCAGATAATGACAGCTGTCACAATACAATCTAACAAAATTGTTTCAAATGAAGTTAAGGGATACCTGAGCACCACTAGAGCCATTGTATGAAAAAACGTAACGAGCTTTTTGGCCAAACCAATATTAACAGATTGAAGTTTTCTAGGCGACTATGAATGACAATGGCATTTGCTGCTTTGATAGAAAGAGGATTTTTGGACTCATTTAGAAATAAAACTAATTTAATCAGGACCTCAGTATGTAGAGGGATTTAATAACACAGGAGCTGGGGATGCTAGAATATGACATCTTACAGGACATAGTAGTTTCTTAGATGGGAAGCACGATTGTGGACAGTCCTTGAGAATGGACATTGTGTTCCGTCAACTTTCTCTTAGGGTAGCATGGTCTTCACATGAAGAAAGAACGACGCTGGGTCATGATTTTTTTGGAATATTTTCCATCAGATATTTTCAAGATCTCATACAATTGAAACAATGAAAGTGTTTTCCTTATACGGCGCTCCACAGTGTGATACAAAACCCAGAAGCCAGAATAGAAGATACTCGTAAATTCAGTTACATTGAAATGGACTTAGGCCAGTGTACCACAGACAAAAGTAAACGACGAACATCAAACCGGGAAGATCTTTGCCGCTGTGTCACAGAAGAAGGGCTGGGTTCTCTCTCTGATATATAAAGAGAGCCTAGAGATCGAGAAGCAGAGACTCTGGGCCCAGTAGAAACGTATGGGAAGAAGGCAAGGGATATGAACGGGAGTCCATGGAGAAGGAAGTAAATCTGCTTCTCAGGCATTATGCAAATTTGCTTAGTCTCGCTAGTGAAAACATGAAAACGCAAACTACACAGAGACAATATTTTTCATTGTTCAGGTTGGCAAAGAACCAGAAAGTGTGAAGATACCGAGATAGTGGGGGTGGGGTGTGTGTGTGATATTGGTGGTGGTTGTGTAAGTCGTTACCACTTTCGTGGGGTAGCCGCATATTTGGTGACACATTTCTCACTCACGAGGCAAAATTGTGAATGTTACATCTGCAAACGACAGGTTTTCCAAAGATACTGAAGTTTCCTAAATGGTATTTCATGGAACAGGTTCTCCTAATACATCATTGAGGAGCTTTTCAGGGAGGCAGGCTGGAAAACCTGACAGGTGTAACGCATTACGCAGTTAGGATGGGTCGGAGAGCTGCGAACGCTGTCCAGGTCTCGCTGACGTGGTGTTTGTTGTCCCCGTTTTAGGAAGAAGTTCTCTCTCTCAAACCTCCACCTTCATTTTCTACTCTTGGAAATGCATTTCAGTCGGGAGTGTCAATGCCAGAGCTTCAAAAATGATTCAAAACTCAAGGGGATCTGCCTGGGAACAGGCTCTGCTCTCTGTGACTGGGACAGGGAGATGGTAGGGCTCTCTCGCCCCAAGAATCTCCCTGGTGTGCAACGAGAGGCCAGACATTGATCCATTCTGGTGTTAATTCAGGCCAGTGCAGCATTGGGAGGGAGACTGTTCGAGAAGCCCTGCACAGGACACATGGGCACTTGGGGCTCTGGACTGCTCTGGGCCTGCCTCCACCCTCCTCGATGGAATTCTCGCGCAGAGCCTGTCCCAAATGTGTGGACAAATCTGTGTCTCCACATCGTCCTTCTTCGCGTCAAGGTGAAACAGGTGACCTCCCTCACTGCCTGTCCGGGAGCCAGGTGAGCGCTAATGGCCTGCTCATGGCGGAGCAGGCACCCAACAGGAACCGCCACGGAGCCTCCAGTCTTCCCCGAAACAGGCGGGTAAGTACGTACAAACGGGCGAGCCAACTGCAGGTGTCACTGGGTCATGGGTGGGGGTCTGGTCTGCAGGACCAGCCTCCTGTTTCCTCCTCTACTGCCCCCGCCCCTCCGTGGGGGAAGTTGGAGGCCCCTTGTCATCTGTTGTCCGCAGACCTGATTCAGCTAGGGAAGGTTGTGTCTTCCACCCAGGCCCGTGGCTTTCAACCTTGGCTGCCCATCAGAATCACTTAGGGAAAGCTTAAAAACAGGGACCAAAGGCTGGATCTCAGCCCCGCAGATTTGGATTTAATCGAGATGCTTACATCGCCCCCCAGCTGATTCTAACGCATAGCCAAGGTGGAGAACCACCGATCTGGGATGGCTTTATACCGCAGGAAACTTTTGCAAGTGAGTTGGGGCACTATTAACTGTTACTTTGCATAAACTGGGGCTGTCCTAGGCTGTCTGGGATGCATGGTCACCTTGCTTTGACTTTGAGAAACCCTTGAGAATTGTCTTCTAAGAGTACAAGCTCATAGTTGTTTTTGGTTTTTATTTTCTATGTGGATGCAAACATGGGCACCTTCATGGCATTGCAGAGGACTATAGGAGGATTGCATGAATCTGGCTTTGGGTTGTTTCCAACAGGTGCCCCCCTAGTGCTTCCCCGTAGTCAGAGAAGCGTGGGGGTGGTAGTGGTGGGGGGCGCGCACTCTAGTCATTCCCACCCTTGGATGCCCCTCATGGGGTGCTGGCGCCTCTCACACCCACCTCTCCCTTCTCTACAAGTGGCCGTCCCTCCGGCAGCATCTTGGGAAAGAGGGACAGAGAGCTCTGGATCTGGACCCAGTACACTGTGCCGAGCCTCAGTTTCCCCATCAGTGAAACATGGAGTGTATACGACCAGCCTTGAGTGCTGTGGTGGGGATTACAGGAGACCCTCTCACACACACTGCTGGGGGGCCCGCTGGGCAGCAGAGAGCTGAGTAAGCCCCCCTCCGCCCTCACCCGGGACACGTGCCTCTTCCACGGGCCCTGGTTTTCTCTGCTAATCGCATGCCCACGACAATCTCTTAATCCTCTTAGAAATGACAGATGGTAATTCCTGGACTGTTTAGGGAGGATGGATGACTGTTTCACACTGACATGACACTCGGAATAAATGAAGCCTGTTGTAAATATTAACATTTTTTGCACAAGTCTGCTCCTCAAGGTGCGAAATAAGAGGTGCCAAGCATGGCTACCTATTCCACAGATGGAAAGACTGAGGTGCCATGCGGTTAAAATCTCCCCGTAGGTACCTCTGCAAGGCAGGGTAGAGCATGGCGCTTAGGGAGGGCCTTGGTGCCAGGTGCTTTCATTTCCGTACTTTATTTCATGACAACCTTTCCACATCCCTAGGGAGGAACTGTTGTTATCTCTGCATCTTGGTGGAGGAAACTGAGACTCAGGGCGGCTGTGTAACTTGCCTAAGACCACACAGCAAGGTGGCTAGCTGGGCTGGGATTGCTCTTCTGCCTGACTCTGGGGTGCAAGTGGAGGTGGCAATGCCTGTCAGGCTGTGAGCGTGGTATCCAAGCCTCTGGAAGTGTCAGAAAATCGCAGATTGTCAGGGCATATCTTTTTATCTCTCTATCCCTGGGAGGACTTTTCAAGGAGATCCTGTGACCGAAACATTTGGGTCAATGGCTTTGTAGGGTAATGATTGGCCTGGGCTGTATACTGGGGGACACTGGGTGTCTGTGACATGGTCCCTGCCCTCACGGAGCTTCCAGTCTAGCAGAAAAGGCCATCTAGGTGGCAGAATGGGGCATGTGCCAAGGCAGGGTGGCAGAGGACAGGGTTTGGAGGCTCACAGGTCCACGGCAGGGTGTATTCAACATTACACAGCAAGTCAGGGAAGGCATCCTGGAGAAGGCGATTTTTTGAAACGAGGTTTGGAACAAGTTAGAGGTGGATGAGGAGGGAAAGAGCAGAGAGAATATGTGCGAAAGCACAGAAGCACAGAAAGACAGTACATGTTTGAGAAAGGCAAGTCACGGGGTGCCGGGCAACCGTGAGGCCGAAGGGCAGCTGGGGGCCAGCTTCTCTGCTCCTCAACTCCCTTTGTTCTGACCCTGATGGATGCAGCCACCATATCGGTTCTTCTGTTGCAATTCGCACTCCATATGCAAAGTTGGAGCAAGGTCCCATAGCCTCGTCTCTTCAAATTAGGCTAAAGAGGTGAAATGACTTCATTACTGTTGTTTTGCCAGTTGCCATTTCTCTCAGCCTCCCTCCTGCTAGATTACCCAAGGAAGCTGGCTTTCACGCCCGCCCACTGGGCCCTTAGATCATTCCCTCTGCCATTCAACAGGGACCTCCTAGTCTTCAGGAGACCTTTGCTATATTCTAATGGCTTCCTTATAAAAACACAATGTTTACTCTCATTAAAAAGATCATGTTTGGAAATATATTTTATTTATATACATTTCTTTGGGAAAAATAGGCCATATTTAAATCATTATGCTGTTGTTGCAAACTGAAATTGATTAGCATTTCACGTGTGGTTTGGTTTCAGACACAGGCTGGCTCGAAAATCATTGAAAAGGAATTCTTTGTTGATTAATTTTTCTTTCTTTCTCTTGGTTCTGACACTTAGGAGATATTTAAGTCATATTTCACCACTTTGTGCAAAGCCAGGCTGTGTATCAGAGAGCTGTGTGGGCAGAGTCTGGATATTTTTAATGATGCAGCGGTGGGAGTGAAATGTGAAATTCACAGACTCAGACACACCTGGAATTGGAAGGAATTCAGTGGCTAACAGGTCCAGTCCTTTAGTTTATGGCTGCTGGTAACTAGCTGTTGGCATTCCTGATAAATGTAGGGAACTCACTACCTTAATATCAGCCTGGAGTTATTGCTGGTGGGCGTGTTTAATGGTATCACAGGAAGTGCCACTACCTCTACGTGTTTCAGTTTGGGCTGCAGGGTTAAGATGGCATAATCCTGGGCCACTGTACCCAGGGGGCTGTTGATTGTACCTAGAGAACACAGATTCAGGTGAAGAGAAACATGGGCTGCCCCAAAGCACCTGACAGTGACGAGGAGGTCTCCGGAGTCTGCCTTAAGCAACAGACATGCAAACACGCAGGAGCCAGGAGCCCAGAAGCAAGAAGCAGACATCCCAGCCCAGGGTCTATCACGAGAACCATGCGGTTCACGCAGACACGTGCAGACCAGATCATCTGGGAAGTTATCTCCTCTGCTGTCCTGGCTAAGGTCGTTACCAGTTCTCGGAAGGGAAAAGCTGGAGCTTGGCCATCACAGAGGCCCCTTGTCATTCATTCAACAAGGATTTGCCTGTAAGTTCTAAAGAGTAAATTACAGCAACGACTTCTCTTAGTGGAATGTGGCCTTGGTCATGCTCATCGAACCCGTTTGCTGTCATGTTAAAGTCAGGAGTGAAAGCTGCCCTTGGAAAGTATTCCAGATGGGTTTCTGGACCAAGGAGAATAGAAATTTGGCTGGGGTCTGGGTCCTGGGTCCTGAGCCCACCATTAAGGGATAAAGAGCTGTTTTCTTGACAGAGAGCCCCAGAACCACCTAGGATGCTTGTAAACCAAATGGAAATTCATTCAGAGGGTCTGGGCTCTGCAGTTTGAGTGGGCTCCCCAGGAGATGTGTGTTTGAGAAAGGCTGCTTTTGGAGCACTGTCTAACAAGGCATGGTTGTCCTAGGTGTGCTGCGTGTCACAAAAGCACTGTGGAAGGTGAAAAATGTCACATCAATGTGACACGTGTAGAGGGACTCAGGAGCTGTGCGGGCTTGCAGAATTACTGCATCCTGTAAGTTGACCGTGTTGCATCCTCCTGCCCTCTGCCCCATCTCTGGTCTACAGAGAACGTAGTGCCTGAGAGTCCTCTCCTAAAGGGCTTGACACACTGCCTGGGGTGGCTGGCCACAAAATGCACCACTCCTCCCCACTTTGGCCTGCTCTGCGCTAGAGAAATCTCTTGTCTTGCCCAATGTACCTAGGGAGCAAACGCTGGTCCACAGCTGAGAACATTCATTCTTTTCACTTACCAACCCAGCTTAGCCATTTTCTACCTAGTGCAATTGGCTCCCAGCTGTGGGTCATACGGCCGTGACCTCCAACACAGCTGTCAGACAGAAGCTTGATTAACAGGCAACATGTCCCACTTCCCCGGAGCCCAGAGATGGTGTGAGCTTAGTGGGCTAAGATACCGCCCATGAGACGAGCCTTTCTCATTTACACTTTTAATGCCTCTTGGGTGCTGAAGCCCTTCGCCAAGGTGGCAGCTGTAGGTACTGACATGCGGGCAGCAGCGACAGGCGATATCCCGGGCTCTGTACTTGGCCGCTCTTCAAACTCACTTTTCCCTTTGGCTCCCTGGGAACCTGACCTTGACATTCCTAGTGAACATTTAAGATTTTTTGGCTCTGCCCAAACCTCCCCCCCACCCTACCAACTTGTGCGGTGGCTCTGGTAGTGGTTGGGAGTTACAGACAATGTTTGTGGCCTCCCCTCATTCATATGCTGAAATCCTAACTCCAGTGCTGTGGTATCAGGAGGCTGGGAGTTCCGTTTCTGGGCTGTCTGGTGCAGCTGTAAACATGGGCAGAGAATCCCAGGTGGCCCCAGACTTCCTCTCTGGGTGGCCGACAGAGTCCCTGCATCCTAACCTGACTGAGCAGGCGTGAGTGTGGTGTGCGTAAGTCTGACGCCTCCTCTCAGGCTTTGGAGTTAGAAAGGGAAGGACTGTAGGCTGAAAAGATAAACTCACATCTCAGGAACTTGTTCTCATACGCTGGGTTCCAGGTGGAAATTAAAGGGGCTGGAAGGGATTCTTCTACGCAATTAAGGTCATTCTTTTTTTTTTTTTTTTAATCTTCACCCAAGGATATGTTTATTGATTTTAGAGAGAGAGGAAGGTGGGGGAGGGGAGGAGAGAGAGAGAGGAACATCGATGTGAGAGAGAAACATTGATCAGTTTGCCTTCTGTACATGCCCCAGCCAGGGATTAAACCTGCAACCCAGGTACATGCCCTGACTGGGAATTGAGCCCTTGACCTTTTGGTGTATGAGACAACACTCCAACCAGTGGAACCACCCAGCCAGAGCCCAGTGTGGGTCATTCTTGACCCATGATTACCTTGCTGTCCTAGCTAAGGGGTCATCTGCTGGGATCTTGGGGCAGGGAAGCAAAGAGGTGAGAGGAGCAGGAGAGGCAGAGTGGGGAGGGCAGGGCTGGAGGAGTGTCGGGGGAGGTGTTCCTAGGGCTCATTACCCCTAGTGCTTTGGGCGGGGAGTCGCGTTTCCATGTTTTGCTAAGGGGAATGTCTGACAAAGTGTGATGTGTAATCCGGATCAACTACATAATTTGTGGGGCCCAGTGCAACATGAAAATGGAGAACCCTCTGTTAAAAATTATCAAGAATTGCAAGATGGTGACCACAGAGCCTTAAGCCAAGTACAGGACGCTGTGTAACTGCACAGGCCAGTCGCACACCCAGAGAGCTAGCCCTGCCTGTCACTTTGGAGTTTCGCAGGCTGCTGGGACGTAGGGGAGAGGGAGCCATGTCAAATGCTGCGAGCCGGGGGCAGCAACCTAGGGGCAGTTCCTCTCACAGTGGGACAACTGGCCAAGGCGCGTGCTATCCAGCCGGGGGCAGTGGGCAGTGGGGGCTATCAGGCCAGGTCCAGGGGTCATTCTGTGGGAGGAGGCTCTGATCAGTATGGGGATCTGGAGGACAGCATCTCGCCTAGAGTGGGCGGGGGGGTGGCAAGAACCAGACCGGCCGTAGGCCCAGCAGGCTGAGCCTCAGAGCAGGCATCCGTCTCTGCGGGAAATGGTGTGAAAGGCGCGGAAGCCGAGGTGGAAGTGAAGGTAAGAGGCCTGGGCATGCCTGGTGAGAGGCGGGTGCGGGAGATGGCAGCTGGGGAGCAGAAGGCAGGCGGGGAGGGTGATAGGACCCCAAACCGAATGTGCGATCCTCAAATGGGGATCCGCCCACCATCTCCCACCAGCATGATTGCCCTCCCCGCTCCCACGGGGCATGGAGTGAGAAAGACCTGGTTCTCAGCAAGGCTCTGTCTGATGCACTGGGCACTCCAGAAATGCAAGGAGTGAAGGGCGGCATCGAGGCACAGGGGGTCTAAGCGCAGGAAGCGAATGTGAACTGAAGTCCCAAGGGAGTCATTGCTCTGTTGAGCAATTCAGTAGCTGCATCGCTGCCGAGCTTGTTAGTAGTGCCCCGCTGAGTCCCCTCAGGTCCAGCAGCCAGACCCTGCGCCTCTCTCCTTGTCGGGCTGCCCCGGGGCTGGCAGGGTGGGGGGCTTGGGCCACTGCGATTTATCTCTGTTGCAACCCCCGCCACTCCCCTCCTCTGCTCCCACTCAGGGCAGCCTTTAATCAAGGACTGATCGTCACTGATGGGGTATCTCTGAAGCTCGTCCTCCACCAGGGCTTTTCAGAGCCCCTGGGGATCTTGTTAAAATGAAGATTCTGATTTAGCAGATCTAGAAGGAGTCTCAAAATTCCGCATTTCTAACAAACTCTGGATGTGGTTGTTGCTGTAGGTCTGTGGGCCACACTGCATGCAGCAGCACCCTTGCTTAGTCTTTCTCCCTGAGCCCCCCCTTTCCCTCTAACTGATTTCCCCGGGGACAGTTCCTCCAAAATCCGTCTGATCCAAATCCTCATCTCGGGGTCTGCTTGGGACCTGTCCTGAGGCACTCATGGATCCCAGGAGGTGGGTAATGCCGTGCCCAGTTTACAGATGAGAAGCGGAAGCTCAGAGAGGGGAATCACTGGCTCAAGGTCACACAGCCAGTGAGTGGCAGAGAGGGGCCTCCCTGCGGGTCTGCTGGCCACCCACACCCAGTCTCCTCCTGCCGCACATCGGGCGGTCCTCTCCTGGTGCCCAGCGTCTTGTTTCATTGTGTTCTCTCCTTCCCAGTCTTCCGGTTTGGAGAGCAGCTGGGTGCAGGTACAGACCACCCTGCCTACCTCTTCTCAATCAAAACTTTTAGACCAGAAACCTTCTTTGGGCAATAAAATGCCTGAATCTAATTGCAACACCAGCCCCAGGATTCCAGCTCTCCACCTGACATGTCTAAGCACATCTCAGGTCCGTTTCTCTTTTACTTTGACTGTAAGAGAGTTAAGCAATGGGTTCTATGGACGCCATTAAATGAGGCAGAATGTCGGAATCACCCGAAAGCTCTTCTAGCCCTTTATCCATGTGGAGAGAGAGCCGAGGTCACGCAATGTGCCGGAGGAATGTTGTTTTCGGAGAGCTCCTGCAGCCCTGCCACCCAATGGCTGGAGACAGCACGGGGCTGCGTGATATCCTGTCACCCCTGAAACAGCTCTTTTCCATTCCCTGATGAGATAACTTTGGCAGATGAAACTTCCCTGACCTGCTTATAATTATAAATGTCACCCCAATCGCCTTCACAGCTGTTACTGCCTCGAAGATACAAAGAAAGGGAATAAGTGTTTAGTTTCTGGTTCGGAGTAAACCCGCCCATTTCCTAAAAGCTTCCTTGAACTTTACACACCGGAAAGCAGAACATTTGTGGGGTGTTGGGCTGCCCCTCCCAGCCCAGCTTCAGCACCAGATCTCTTGAAGCTGGTCTCTCAGGTAGGGTTTCTTCGGTAGAGTGATGGGTGTTTTGGAGTTGATTCAATTGTTGAGACAAACCGAACACATATTTTGGGGGAAATACCAAGGACAACAGCAATAGATGCAGTGAAGGAGGGTGGAGGCCACAGGGCCCCCACAGGGGCGGGGTGGGAGGAGGCAGTTGTCCTCCACTGTCACCTGGGTGCCTCCCCGTCCTTTGCACAGAGAACCAGACTGCACTGGAGTGTGGCTTGGTTCCCTCTGTCTAAGAGTCACCTTGTAATCATCTTCTTATACTTGAGGAGCAGGGGCTGTGGGAGAAAATGGCTTTTGCTCAAATCTCAGGTCTGCCACTGTGGGCTAAGTTTCCTCGAGCAAGTTTCCTCCCCTCCCCAAGCCCCTGTTTCCTCGCCTACCGTGGGCTCACGCAGATTAAAGGAGGAAATCAAATCCTTCTGGACAGATGAGCAAGTCCTGAATAATTGTATGTGTTGTCACCATCGGTATGTGACTGTCAGCCTCTAGTTGCCAGGCCAAGGGAGGCCTTGGGGAGGGCACAGCTTGGTCAGCACGGTGAGTCTGGGCTGCCTGGTGAATGAGGGGGTTGGGCCTGTTCTCTACAAAGCACATTGTCCATTTGTATTTTTAGCGTACATGGGATTTAAGGTGCCAAACACTGCCCTGGACCACATGGCGGCTCTGGCTGTGGGCTCGCCCCCCGAACCCATCCCTGACACGCAAGCAGGAAAAGGTGGAGGCTGGTGGACCTTAGAACTGCCCTCAGCCACCAACGCAAAACCTGTGAGATCCAGTTGTAAAGACAAGTGGAAGGTGTTTGAGTCCCAGCGTGGGATGATATGACACCTTGGAGTGGGGACAAGAGGTGGAAGCAGGTGTGGGTCCTCTCACCATCCCTCCCAGTGGCCAACCTGGCGTATTTGTGTTCCCAGCCTTGTAACTGTAGGCTCTGCTGGACCTCGGGCCCTGGCTCCCAGGGGCACAGTGCGAGCTCCGCTAAAGTCATGGCTTTGCCTGGTCATGTCGGGCTCCTCATGTGGGTGGTACGCCAGCAGCCAGGGAAAGGGGCGGTAATACTGGCTGGGTTATGACTGGCGATCATGGGGAGCTACGGTGGTTGCTACATATTGGAGGCAGGAAAGAGTATGTCTAGAATTCAGGGGATGCACTGGGGTTCCTCTTGGCACTTGCAGACCTGGAAATAACCATGCACAAGCAGTGAGAAGCATGGTACCAGGACACGGTACCTGGGACTCAGACTCTTAGGAAGGAAGGAGTGGGCAAGAGCCTAGACCCTTAGAAGGGCTGGCTGAGGGTACTCTAGAAAGACTGATGGAGGGATGTGTTAGTTTCCTAGGGTTGCTGTAACAAATGGCCATGGATTGGGTGGCTTAAACAGTAGAAATGGATTGTCTCCTAGTTCCGAAGGCTAGAAGTCCAAGATCAGAATGTTGGCAGGGTGGGTTTCTTCTAAGGTCTGGTAGGTGGCTGTCTGCGCTCTATGGTCCTTCCCTCCGTTGTTGTCTGTGTCCGAATTCCTCTTCCTACAAAGCCACCAGTCTTACCATATTAGGGCCCATCCTAATGACCTAATTTTACCTTAATTGCCTTTGTAAAGACCCTGTCTCCAAAAACAGTCACACTGTGAGGCACTGGAGGTTAGGACTTCAACACACGCATTAATTGGGAACGCAGTTCAGCCTATAACAAGGGGATTCATGGCGCCTATTAATTATAACCGCAGAACCAACTGTCCAGCAGGATCTGTAGCTTATCCCACTCATCCTTCTGTTGTAAGTTTGTTTATTTATTTATAAGAGGAATTGTGGGCAGTCACCCACTTGTAAAATCAGTGACCAAACAGAATGGAGTCGAGTGGAGCAGGATTGGATCTGAGTGGTGCCGGGGGTGGACTGTAGCAGCTGCCCTCCGATCCCTGCCCGCATTCCATCAACACCCGTCATCCTCATGCACGCAGATGGCTTCCCACCGCAGCACCTGTGACTGAGCACCCCCCCACCCCCCACCCAGAGTGCTTCCTCTGGCGTCTCAGCTCCTGCTGAGGACAGGCAGGAAGTGCTGGGAGTTGATGTACCCAGGGCCGGCCCTTAGCTATTGAAGGATGAGTTGAAGGATAGATAAATTAGCTTCTTCGTCCTCAGTGGGGATGGAGTTGGGGGACTCCAAGGTGTGCTCTACACTGCCTCCCAGAGGTCATTAGTGGGACCAATGGACTCGTATTTGCCTGTCCTGTATTTGGCTTCCTCAGTCCACTTCCTGTTTCACTTCCCTCCTCTCCTACAGGTGTTTTTTGGGATCACGTCCCAGATAAACTAAGTGAAGACAGTAAGAAAATGGGAACCCCTTTCGAATGACCGCTGAAGGCTAGGACTTGTGCCAGACTGTTCACATCCTCATGTTCTGAAATCCCGGCAGGCTGACTTTATCATTTTGAATTTACCAGTGAAGAAACGAAGGCTAAAAACCCGCTGAGGGCTCAGCACTCCACCATTAAGTGGCAGAGCCAGGATTTATTCCTGGTCATGGGGCAACTCCAGGAAGCTCCCAAAGGACAGGTGGCAGAATGTGTTAGGACAAGCCTTGGACGAGGAGTCAGGAGCCCGGGAATCAAGATCCAAGTATCCCCTTTGGGGCCTCAGTTTTCCTATCTGCACAGTGTAAGGCAAGGGTTAGAACGTCTCTGGAAGCCCCTCTTGGATGAGGATCCGTCGGCGACTGTGCTGCTGGGTCCTCTCCTGCGCAGTGTCTCCCACACCACAACCAGGTCTCAAGCACGACCTCTTCTAGACAAGGTCTTGGAGACCGTTCAGGGACAGTTTACCTCTCGGTTGGTCTCTCCCTGAGGTTCATTGACTCCCAGATTGTTAAGGGTTAGGTGGATTATCTCCCTGTGATAAGACAGAAAATATAATCCTCCAAACGACATTGGATTCTCTAGGCAAAGCCAGTGTCTTACCTGCCCTGAATGTCATGGAGAGAAGTCAGCGGGATGCCTTGATGAAACTGTAATCTTCCCCATGTATTTCCCGTGAATGCCACAGAGCTCTTTCTGTGAGATGGTGTCTATAGATTTGGTGAAGGGAATGAAGCAGGTAAGACGGGAGCTGGCAGCAGATGAATGGTCACCTAACAGAGCACAGATGGCAGCCGTTGGTGGGTGGGGAGATGACGCTTATGTGCTAAGAGTTTCTGCTCACCAGGACCATGCCAGGCATGAAACACACGTGATTTGAACTAATCACATCATTTTTGTGCTAATTCTGAGCATTATCTCCATTTCTGAGAGGAAGAAATTTAGGTTCAGAGAGGCTGAGCAGTCAGAGCAAGGCCACCCAGCCCACTGGTGACCGAGTGGCAGGTGAGAGCCAAATTCAGTCCTGAGGAGCGAAGGCTTTGGAGCAGGAGGACAACTTGGATTTGAATTCCTTCACAGACTGATTTGTCGTCATGGTGTCCTCAGCAGGTCACGTGACTTTGAGTCTCAGTTTCTTCACCCCAGAAGTGAGGATAGCACCCTCAGTGGGATATTGGGTGAAGAACTGTTAACACAGTTTTAGGCAAGTGGAAAGTGCTCAGTGTATCACCGTGACACTGTGCTGCCCTTTAGAGCCCCCTCCTAACCTTCTCACCCCACTCTCTTGCCCCCCAGTAAGGTGATTCTGGCTGCCTGGTGTTTCCCTGTGGGCCATTCACACGTGGAAGCAAGGCTTTCTCCTTACCTCTGCCGGTCAGCCTCCTGCCTCTTGGGCATTTGCAATTACAGAAAGGTGTACAAGCAGCTCCCTGCACGGGGTTCTGTTTTTTCTTTAGGACATGCTTACAGTTTTCCCATCTTAAGGGCATCTTTGTCCTCTTCTGGAATGATCGGTGATGTCTGCTTGTCTTGGCACTTGAGGATCCTGAACTGTTCATTCCCACCCAGGTTACCCATCCCCAGTGCTCTCAACATGCCACGTCCACTCTCTCTCTGCTGAGGTTACTTCCCGGACCACATCACAGTTCCCGATGTCTTAGAAACCCGGGCTCTAGTTAACCATCTCCTCGTCCACCTGCCATGGTGCCTAAGACCCACCCTTAGAAAGCCACTTGTTTGGTTAAAGTAAGGTGTCTTCTGCTGAAACGCAGCGCTCTGTAGAACGTGCAAACGAGGTTCTATCAACCTTCCTCACCTTAGCACGGGATACGCCTTTAAGTGACGGGCCACAGAGCGGGTGAGATGCTGGGTAGTTCTGAGGTTTTCCCGAGTGAACGAGGCAATCCCAGCCCCCTGCAGAGCCTTACCCCCCGACCTTTCCCCGAAGGTGCCACAAACCTGGGGCCCGAGGACAACGTCAGGGACCACATACACAGACGATACAGTTAAAGAGGGGGGATAAAGCCAAACATATTGAAATGCTATCACCTCCTATATCTTGAAATTATTATTCTTTGTGTGGGAGAAAGAAGATACAGACCTAACACACAAGTGGTTATGTGTAAACCCCAGAGTCAAATTCAAATTGGAATTATCAGTGTGCACATATATTTGTGTTACGGACATCCGTTTGTATCATTTTACTTAGATCTAACTCACCCTTTCTATGGGCTAAAGAATATTCCATTATACGGTCTTATCACAGTTTATTTAAGTAATTGTATATGTATATTTTACACAAATATATAAATTTCCTCCCAAAATTTCACTATTACAAATCATATAGCAAAATTTTAGAAATTAAATGTAGGGTCAAGGACTATTCTCTTCAATGGATAAATAAGTAACTGCCTTCCAAAAAGGCTGTATCCATTTCTACTAGAATGGGGCCCAAATTTCTACTGTGGATGGATGAGGGAACTATTTTCCCACTCAGCAACCTATTTTTAGTCCAATAGGGAATATTCTGCTTTGATATATATACTATCATAAAGAGACTTGACCAAAAAAAGAGATTCTTTTATATAAATTTATAGGCCATTTCTATTTCTTTTTTTGTGAATTGCCTACTTAAAATTGGACTCATTTTCAGTTGAGTGCTTATATTCTCATTGTTTATTTGCAGGCACTGTCAACATATTATGGATGTTTATCCTTTTTCAGATGTATATTTTGTAAATATTTTCCCTTAAGCTGGCACTTGTTTTAACATAGAGAAGCTTTATATTTGTATGGAGTCGTATTTGTCAATTCCCCTTTCAAAGGCTCCTGGGTTTTTCGTAACATTTTTTTTTTCCCAAGGGAAAGGCATTTATTTATTGACTTATTGACTTATTATTTTTATTGTATTTTTTCAATTACCAGTTATCCCCCATACCCTCTTCTGCCTCTACTCACCCCTCTCCCTGCTGCAACAGTTTTTACAAAAAGGCCTCCTTTATCTCTAAATCATCGTAATTCTCTTATATTTCCTTCTGGTAGTTTCACATTTTTTAACATGTAAAATTTCAACCCACTGACACTCTTAATGCGTGGAGCGAAACAGGAGTCTGTGTGTGCCTGTGTATGTGCCCTACCTGTGAGTCATCTTCCTGTCACCAGTCTTCCCAGAGGACGGCCCATGTTTCCAACACCCTTTATTAAATAGTCTATCTGTTTGCCATTGATTTCAAAAACTACTTTCCACTCACTAAATCATCATGCGTAATAGGTGTTCTCTATACTCCATTTTGTTACAGCGATCTATCTTTGCTGGTACCATTCTCTCTTTCTTCTTAAAGATGAGGGAGGAACAAGGAGAGCTTGTGAGTACTTTTTCCCCGTTCACATGTGTAAGTGGGCTGAGAGGCACATGCTAACCCACCACCAACAGACCTTGCGCGACCAGCAGTCTGCTCTGTAAATCTTAGGCTCCCATTTCGGCTCGTTGCCCTGCCGTCTTCAGCCCCTACCTTGGCTCCGTGGGTCCCTAGGTCTTTGTTGTCCCTCTGGGGGACATTTCAGGTTTTGCTGTACTCTGACCAAATCTGGGCTAGATTGTTTGAATTATTTTAGACTAATATGAATTTCAGCATTTGGAACTTGTTCTCAAGTTTCCTTCAGAAGTCTTTTATGTGTTTTCACTATCCTTGCACATTTGTTTCCCAAGTGACCTTAATTATCAACTTGTTAAATTAAAATAACTATTAGGACCCTGATTGAAATAGCATTATATTAATGAGTTCATTTGGGGAAGAGTAAAGAAATATACAGTGTGTGTCTTCCCATCCAAGAATATTATTCTAGGTCTTTTGAACATGGTTTTTAATACATTTTCACAGAAAGTGCTTGCATTTTTCTTGCGGAATGTATTTTTAGATGAGGTATAATTGCTGCGGATATTTTGAATCTGGTTCTGCTTTCCACGATATATTTTTTACTGTATTTTACAACTGATTTCTGCTTATGTAAAGTTAAGCTATCACATTTAAAAATATTTACGCCCAGAATGCAGGAGGGAAAGTCCTTTCCTGTGGAGACCGTGGGGGCGGGGACAGCTGGGGAGCGGGGAGCCGCGGCGCTGGCAGAGCCACAGCGGGCTTCTGCTTTTCTCCCACCTTTGAAGGCTGGCTGTGTGACAGAGGGACCCCCCGTCCAGGGTGTTTTTTCCACATCGTGTGAGCTGTGGGTAGTGCCGAGTCGGCACGCCAGCTGGCTCAGTGGCCTTAGGGTCTCCAGGCCCCTGTGAGACCTGTTCCTCCCTCCCCAGGCCTCCCCTGTGTGCTCGGAGATGGGGTCACCATGGTCTTGCAGGTGGGCCAGAATCACTAGGTCTATGTGCATTACACAACTCAGCATTTGATGTGTGTTAGGTAGTCTCTCTTGGAGCATGGGTGACCAAACTGAGTCCCATGGGCCGCATCGGGCCTAGGATGGCTGTGCATGCAGCCCAACACAAAATCGTAAATTTACTTAAAACATTATGAGATCTTTTTTGTGATTAGGTGTTGCAGTGTATTTAATGTGTGGTCCAAGACAACTCTTCTTCTGCCAATGTGGCCCGGAGACGCCAAAAGGTTGGACACCCTTTTGGCGACCGATTTTGGATATTTCTTATAATATCGGATAATTTTAGGAGTTCTGGGATACAGAATTTGCCAGCTGATTCTACCCTATGTTGCTGATTCTCTGTGAAAATTGGTGCAAAATTGCACTGACATGGGTCAGAGAAGCCCGTTGGTGGTAAGGCAAACCCCGGGGTCAGTATTTTTCAAGCCTGTGTATCGACCATCCCTGGCTTTGGGGGAGGTGCAGCACCCAGTGGGATCGAAGTCACATACAGAGCCTTCACAATTAATATGGGAAACCATCTAACAAGCTGTACAATTTGGTTTAATGGGATGTCTGATGAGTGACACGTGGTTGTTTGTCAACTAAAAATATCTTAAAGACCTCTGAACAAACCAAGGGAGACCTCTCTCCCGTTGTGTCTCACAGACAGCTGCGCCCTGCCCGGGGTGCGCGATGGCTGAAGCCGGCCGGGGAGGGCGGGAGGTGCTGGTGCTGTCATCGTAATTTGCTCCATAAATCACCACATGAACTTGACAGCCCTTTAAAATCTTTATCATCCTGATTTATTCTTTGTATCCTGAAGGAGCCTCATCTGACTTCAATCCAAAGAAACTCATCTTCATTAAACAAATATTTGTTGAGCTTTGATAGGTGTCGGGCCCGGGACTCATCTTCAAGGAGCTCGCTCCCTAATGGGGAAATAGACATATAAGGGAACAATTCCATTTTCGTGTGATCAGGGCCGTGACAGATGTAGGCATCGATGTAGTGTTGTCAGTAAGATTCATTTATTGATTCAACTAAGGCTAAGACCGGCTAAGATAGAGGTGTGGCCTCCGCAGATACAGGACATGGTGTCTCCTTCATGTCTAGGAGCAGGAAACAGACCTGTCAACAGATTATAAGTACTGCAAGCTATGGCGATCTGCAGCGGGTAGAGTGGGTCAGGCCAGAGCAGGAGAGGGTCGCATCATGTAGGGGCATCAGGAAAGGCTTCGTTAGTGAAGTGGTGCTTAAGCTAAGTCTTGGAAGATGGGCAAGTGTTTATGTGCCGGGCAGCTGGGGAAGAACATTCGGTGTTGGGAATGGCATGTGCAGAAGCCTTTGTCCAGGGGTGCGGTGGGGGAGAACAGGCTGATTAGCGTGGACTGAGCATGGTGGGAGGGGGGCTTTGGTGAGAGCCGAGGCCAGAGAATCAAGTGGACGTCACATCCTGGGTGGTCGTCTTAAATGCCCAGCCAAGGGGCTAAATGTTTTCCCCAAACCTCACTCACAGGCAAGTCCCAGCTTTGCTCCTTTGCAGCTTTCTCTCTCTCGAAATGTTAGTCCTAATCGTTTACATGCTATCAAACGCAATGTAAAGTCTCAGGCGTGGGAATGCTATGCACATGCAGTAATAAACTTTGAATTAACTTCGGTTGCCTGTTTATGAGTTTTTCAGCTTAGTTATCTATTCGCTTTTTTGTCATATTTTAGCATAGGCAATGCCTACTACTGAGAGTGGCTAAGAGAGGCCCCAAACGGAAATGTGCCGTTTACCCGAAGGAGACCCCTTGCTGCCTTCAGCTGTGATAGACTTCGGGAGGTAGGCCACTTGCGTGCACCAGAGCCTCTTTCCATCAAATTCACCACTCCGATAAGTCCCCCAGGGGTTCCCTTCCAGAATTTGTGGAAACTGGATGGAGAGGGAATCAGGGTGGTGTTCACATTTGATCACTCTCCAGTGTGGCAACAGCCTCTTGAAGTGGACGGGTTACCAATACCATCTCATAGATGGGGACGTGGAGGTTTAGGACAGTGAAGCAATAGACTCTAGGTTCTTGCTGCTTAAAGGGTGATTCCTCATCAGCCGCGTTAGCATCACAGGGGAGCTCGTAAGGGCAGAATCCCAGGCCCCACCTGAGAACCAGAGAATCAGCCTGCATACTAACGGACACGCCCTCCTCCTCCCACGGCTGATTCCATGCTGAAAAAGTAGAAGAGGCACTGGTCCCCTGAAAAGCCAGGTTTCCTTTCTCTCCAAGATCCCATGTTGCCTGTCTGCTTTGGGCTACTGGGTTTTTTCCTGAATGTCCCGAGCAATTTCGGTCAGATGTAACGAGTGGGTGCATGTTCCTACTTATGGTGTGAGGTCTGGGTTTAATATGCTCATATGCTTTGCGGCTGATCAGAATGGGAAATAGTACATAAGCTTCCAAACATGTAAGGCTATGAGAAAGTCATCATGGGAAACCGAATAGAAAATTCTTCATTCGAACATATTTTCAAGTGACCTCCTATTACAGAAAATTCTGGCATTAGAAAGAAACCTGATTGTATCAAGCCTGTTCATTGGTCAATGTTTGCTGGCATTGCAAAGTCCTTTCTTCTTCAGCTACTGGGTGTGCTTAGTCATTCATTCATTCATTCATTCATTCCACAAACATTTGTTGCCTATGCTGTGTCCTGGAAACACAGAGAAGTAAGATACTGTCACTGTCATCCTAGAGTTCATGGTCTCGAAGAGGAGGCAAATAAAACCCTAGCTGCAACCCAGATTTATATGTTGATAAGTTACAACCCTCCTGTCACTCAAAGTTTTCTGCTGGTCCCAATTTCAAGCATTTCGTACAATGCATAGACCATGTATCACGTGAGTGTCTCAATTTTGGTCTGAAGTGTACTTTCACGTTATATGACTAGCTGTGTTCTTGTCATCAGCGAAGTGCTTGGGGTTAGGGGGGGGTGGTACAGGGGCAGTGCCCCCCTCTGTCGGCAGGGGGCAATTCATGGAAATGATAACCTTCATTCGCAGGTGTGTCTCATCTGACAGATATTTATTGAACCTAACATATGCCAGGCACAGGACTCGGGGGACTAGGGATCAACAAGACATCCTTGGTTCCCCTCCTTTGTCTACAAGGGAAGATGCTGCTAAATCAACTAATTTCACTTGTGACATGTTTGGGGAAGTGGGGATTTCCACAAGAGCATGTGATGAGAGAGGGGTGACCAAGCCGGAAGGATCAAGAAGTGCTTCTCTGATAACTGAAAATTTGTATCCTTTGACTTACCATCCCCCATCCCCCATCCCCCATCCTCTCTGCCTCCACCCCAGCCCCTGGCACCCTGGGGATCACCATTCTAGTCTCTGTTTCTATGAAATTGGGTTTTTTTCCCCCCACCCCTTAGGTTTCACATACAAGTAATACCAGAGTAGTACTTTCTCTGTCTGGCTTATTTCAGTTGGCATAATGCCCTCCAGATTTATCCATGTTGTCTCATGGCAGCATTTCCTCTGTTTTATGGTTGAATAATATTCCATCGTGCCAGTGTATATCACATTTTCTTTATCCCTTCATTCGTAGGTCGAGGGGTACAAATTTTCATGGAAAGAATCAGTTCTGAGGGTCTAATGTGCAACATGGTGACTGCAGTTCATGATACCGTGTACTTGAGAGTTGCCGAGAGTACGTACTAGGTATTAACACACACATACATAGTTAACCACGTGAGGTAATGGGTCTGTTAACTCGACCTTGGTTATCATTCTACATGTATATGTGTATTAAATCGTAACTTTATGTGCATTCAATATATAAATTATGTATATGAGTTATGCCTCAATGAAGTTAAACAAGAACTACTTCTCTGAGGCCGTGGCTCCGGAGCTGACACTCGAAGGAGGAGCACTGGTGGAGGCGCCCTCCAGGGAGCAGGACCACCCAGTGCCAAGCTCAGGGGACAATAGGAACGCAGTTCATTCCTCCGAGTGAAAGCTCGGTGGGGCTTGGGGAATGCAGGCCATCTCGTAAGTCAGATGCCATCCTTGCTCGGTGTGGCCAGGAGAAGTGACAAAACAGAATGAGGCCTGGGCTAAGAGGACACTTACCAGCTGTTTAACCACAGAGGCTGACCTCAATTTTCCCATCTGCCCGGTGGCGACTCTTGTCCTCTTGCTTATCGTCAAGACAGTGTGGATGGGGAAGTGCTTAGAAAAGTAGTACAGACTCTGCCATCTCTGCCACATTGAAGGCCCCACCGCCCCCTCCTCAGAGACACATCTGTGGGGGTGAAGTGAGGTAAAGCGGGTGTGCTTCCAGCTTCCACACTGGGGGATAGTGGTTAATTAAAAAGACTTAAGTTTTTCTTCGGAAGCAACAATAGCTCGCGGCGAAGTGGCTGGGCGGCCGTCCCCAGCTGCACGTAAACACCCTACCGGAAGCTGCAGACAAAGAGCTGATTACGACAGTGACACGGGGCTGTTGGTGCTGAGCTGCCAGACATGGGAACAAGTGGGAATAAAAGAGAAGGTGGCGAGTTGCCAAGAAAAAGCCTCTTTGCAGCTCTCAGAAATTGTGTGGGCAGCACAGTAGCAATGGAACTTGGGTGGGGTGAGGGTCAGGGCTGGGGACAGGGGTGTCTCAACTGTAGATCCAGACAGTCTCCTGCCCTGTGGGGACCTGAGGATGTAATTACTATATTTTTCAGGTCAGGGAATACGAGGGAACCAGTGAATCAGTTGAATTTGGGAATTAGCATTTGAAGTATGTAAAGGGTTAAATTATGCTCCCCCACCCACAAATATATGTTGATATCCTAACTCCCGGCACTTCAGAATGTGGTCTTATTTGGAAGTAGCGTCTTTACAGAGGTAATCATGTTAAAATGAGGTCATTGGGGTGGGTCCTCACCCAATACGACTGATAGCCCCATGAAAAGGGGACATTTGGACACAAAGACAGACATCCACAGATGGAGGATGGTGCGAAGACACGTGGGGAGAAGACAGTCATGTGACTGGAGAGATGCATCTGCAAGCCCAGGGCCGCCAGGGTGGCTGGCGGACACCAGGAGTGAGGAGAGACAAGAGGGGATTCTCTCGTAGCCCTGCCCGAAGGAGCATGACCCCCCGCACCCTGATTGGGGGTTTCTAGCCTCCAGAACTATGAGGTCATGAATTGTTTAAAGCCACTCAGGTTTTGGTGCTTTGTTAGAGCAGCCTCAGGAAATGAATACAAGGCGCTTACAATGAAGAACATTTAGCCTCTTAGACCTCCGCAATAAGAATAAGGAGATATATATATATATGTAAAATCTATGTAATTTTTTATCCTTGCACGAGGAGATTTGTTCATCACTTTTAGAGAAGGTGGTGGGGAAAGAGAGAAAGAGAGATACATCAATGTGAGAGAGAAACATTTATCAGTTGCCTTCTCATATGTGCCCTGAGCAAGGATCGAACCCAAGACCTTTCAGTCTATGAGACGACACTCCAACCAACTGAGCAACACCAGACAGGGCCGCATAATACTTTTGATACAGATACAGGGGCCCTGTGTCTTCATTCGAGTACATCCTGTATGCCCATTCTGTCCAGGTCCTGTAAAAAGGGAAGCCGCCCAGTGGCGAGTCAGAGAAGATGCTTCGCCCAAAAAACAGACCCAGACTAAATGTCAACTGTGCTGCTCGCAAGCAATGTAATCCAGGGCCCACAATGTTCTCAAGTCTCAGTTTTCATGTCTGTAAGAGGTGGATTAGAACGTCTCTCTGCTGGGATGTGGGGGGGCATCGGTTGAGAACATGCATGTGAAGCGCTTGGCACCGGTCAACCGGGGGAAGTGCTGGAAAAAGCTATGGTTGGTGATGGTGAACGTTATCCTCTTCGGCAGCTGTTGTCTTCAGCTGTGGGCACGTGATGGCCACAGGCTGTGGGAGGAGATGAGATGCTCAGTGCACCAAAGTTGAATTCCCATCGCTGAAACCTTGGAGAATGGACAGAGCTTGCCACCGACACTGTCCCATCTCTCTCTCACCTGGCCCAGAGGCCTGCATGGTTTTTGCCGACCCCAGGCTTTTTCCTAACCTTGATAGTTTGAACTCTGCCAGCTCTATGCTGAGGGTCTTTTCCTCATAATTCTCTTTCCCTTATTTCCCACCGAATCACTCAGTCCTTCATTATAGTTTATCTAAAAGGGACACCTCAGCTAGGACAGCAATCTGATTTTAAAAAATTTATACAAAAATGTGAATAACTGATAGTTCATAATATTCCCTGGAGGTTTACCATTTTTACAAATAGAGTTGGCTAACTTCAACAAAACTCGACGGGGCAGATGTGGGAAATAGTTCTGTGGTCTGGATTTGGGGGGCAGTACTTGCTATAGACTGAGTGTCTCCCCCTCAAATTCATACGTTGAAATCAAACCCCCAATTTCATGGTATTTGTAGGTGGGGCCTTGGGGGGGGTGATTAAGAGCCCTCATTAGGGGGTCGATACCCTTCCAGAAGCGGCTCTACGGAGCTTCCTTGCTCCTTCTGCCCCGTGAGGACCCTACAAACCAGGAGGTGGGCTCTCCCTGGACACCTCATCCGCTGGCGCCTTGCTCTTGGACTTCTGGCCTTCAGGGCTGTGAGAAATAGACTTCCATTGTTTACAAGACATGCAACCTATGGCGCTTTGTTATAGCAGCCTGAACGGGCTAAGATAGTACCCCTTTCTCCTAAATGAATCCCAGAGGAAAAGAAGATAATGTGTCAGCAATGTAACACTTTATTTTTGAACGGCTGCCACTGTGGGCTCTCCCATGCCAAGCCACTGGCTTGGCCTAGTTTTCCATCTTCTTTATAGGGTAAAAAGGTTGTTTGAATTAACCAAAGCAGCTTGCCTGGCTCACTCGCTATTCCCAGAACCTGACTCACGCATTCCCGTTGCCGTGGCGCTGTTCCCTACGGCTTTTCCTTTCTCCTGATGTTACCATTTTAACTTTAACTAGGCCAACCCCAAACAGGACCCATGACTGGAAAATATGGGAAACTATTTCAGTTATTGTCTCAAACCAGCCATCAGAGAGAATTCCGCCAGAGGCTAACTCTGGACTCGGCTCTGCTATTCCCAGACTTTCTGACTTTTCAACTTCTGTTCCCTCTGCCTGGAACATCTTTTGATGCCTTTGACCTCCTGATCAATTCCTACTCGTCTACGGGGGAGCCTACTCACCTTTTATCTCCTCTCCGAAACCTTCCATGCTGTATCCCTACCGTGGGGCTTGTCACATTGTATTGTTCATAGATCTGTCACTCCCTGTAGAGGTTCTTGGGAAAAAGGATGACTGTCATTCAAAGGCCCTGGCAACTACTTGGGATCAATAACTGATGCGCAAATAAGTGGATAAATGGACAAGAAGAGGCAGGAGGGAGGGACGGATGAAGGTGTCGGATAATTTCAGCATCTCTGCCTCTGCTTCAGTTGGGGATGGAATTCACTTACAAGTTTGTGTTACCTTTTAATGTTTGGCACCTGTTGATACAGGGCTGCTCCTAGCTGCATGGATGACATAGATGATAGATGAAGTAGATGAGAGAGAGAGACAGGGAGAGAGAGACAGAGACAGAGAGAGACAGAGAGAGAGAAAGAGATCTACTAAGGTATAAGTAACTGAGAATCCACGAACTTCCCCAATGCATTTCATAAATAGAATTTATTAACTGCAAAGGAGATCAGCTTGGTGGGCTGTGTGGGAAATATTTTTGAGGACCTCACTTAGGGAATGATGCCTCTTTATCTTTGACCACGTCCTGACCTCGCTCACCTGCTCCCACCTCCAGCCCTGGGCCTGGACCGCTCACATCTCTGAGGCCTCCTCACCCCTCCCTACTTTGATTTCTCAGCCGAATCTGGCTGTTTTTCTTATTCAGCCTGGTTCGGTGTCTGCTAGACCCCCAGCTTTGCGGGTGCTTGACCAGAGGAACAGAGGGCCCAGAGGAAAGTCCCCACCCATGTAGGGTTCAGAGCCAGGTGACCTGCCCTGGCTGCTGGGCTGGGGTGTTCGAGATGTGTCGCTCTGTTGCTGATAAGCTCACACCAGCTTTCAGACTGGCACCCCTGCGTGGCCTTCTTTATGTGTTCTTGCTTTTTTTCTCTGTTCAAGGTGAGCTGTGATCAAGGCTGGAGAGGAAGGCTGAATTTACTCCATTGTCTGGAAAGAGAGCTGACCAGCAACAGGTTCCTATAAAATCCATAGTTCTTAAAGGAGAGAGCTCCGTTGAATCAGGGGTCCTGAGGATCCATTTTATGTAAAACGTATATCTGCCTTTGTCTGAAGGGCAAAGGGGGTAGTCTTCGCCCCAAGGATTAACTGTATTTGGAGGCAGTGACCCCACCCCCCGTGTATAAAGAGCATCAAAAGAAATCCTCAGGCTAGATTAATCTGACTCCCCAAACCTGGGATATATATTTTTAAACCCTGACCTGGGGATGTGTTCTCATTGATTTTAGAGAGAGAGAGCGAGGAAAGGAGACCTGGGATTGAACTCACAACCTAGGTAATGTACTCTTCCCGGGAATTGAACCCACAACCTTTTGGTGCATAGGATGATTGCTCGTCACCTGAGTCACCTGGCCAAGGCAAACCTGTGATATTTTTATTCATGTTAGAGAGACCGAGGTAACTTTTTAGATGTAAAAATATTTAACACACTTGGCAACTGTTGTCCAGGCTATCAATTTACCTCCCAGGGTCTTAGTGTTTTGTTTTGTTTTGTTTTGCTTTTTTTTTCCTACTCTCTACAGTTGCATGACAATTATACTGCCATACTTACTTCAACGGAGCTATGTGAATCAAATAAGTTCATATAAATTGTAAAATGTTAAACAAATACTGAGGTTTGATGGTCATTATTATGAACATAGTCCCAACCATCCCTCTCAGCACAGAGGAATCTGCAAAGTGACCTGGAGAATTAATAGGACCAGTGACATTTATCCTCTGACATCCATCTCTCCTCAGCCGTCTGTGTCTCAGTGCTGGGGATGAGATGTAAAGAGGGGTGGACGGGTAGTAGAGTCGGAATTAATTTCTCTTCTTGGTGTTAGCATTTCTGGCTGAGGCATTATGGGGACTGCTAAGGGATGTTGTTGGAAGTGGGAGCTCCTAAGTCTTGTGAGGAGAGAATTACTAGCATTCAAGACCTACTGGTGTCTGCCCAGCAGCCCCCCACCCCCCACTTTCCACCTTTAAAATCGCATTTTTGTCTTCTCTAGACTTATCCTTTTTGCTACGTTAAGGTAAGTCCTCATCCTCCCCGGAACCCACCTAGTTGGGTCCCTTCTCCGTATCTAGGCTCACACCTTTCCTTTTTCAGCGAGTGAGCAGTTTTGCCAAGTCTGAGATTTTATGACAGCCAGAGGACCCCAGGATTCCTAAATCCTGACCTCTACCCATTCTCCCTTCTGGGATGTCCAGGAGGAAAATCTATTCCCAGGACAATGAATGAAAGACAAGCAAAGTTGTT
The DNA here is from genome assembly GCA_004026545.1 of Mormoops blainvillei. Taxonomy (NCBI): domain Eukaryota; kingdom Metazoa; phylum Chordata; class Mammalia; order Chiroptera; family Mormoopidae; genus Mormoops; species Mormoops blainvillei. Next base: position 93,771 of record PVJD01004966.1, read on the forward strand.
AGATTGTGTGTGGGGGTTTAACCCCAAAACGCAAATGGGGCTCTGGTGCACCAGGCTAGACGCTGTGAAGGACCTCCTTTCGATGATCTAAGTGGGCTCGAGGGCCGTGCTCCGCCCACGTGCCTTAGGGCCAGACCCAACTACAGCAGGGCTGCCTTGTGGAGAGAAAAGGCTACGCTCAGAGGCCTCCACAGAGAAGGCCTGAGAGCATCAGCACGCAGAGAAGGCCCCATTTCTGGAGGGGAGCTGTCCCAGGATGTCCACCCTCGGCTTGTTGGCCTGGGGTGACACCTGCGTCTGGTGCCCTGGAGGAAGCGGCAGAACGGGCAGAAGGGACAGAAAACCAAGCCCCTTCCCGCGTGCTCTGCTGCAGGCCTGTGCGGAAGGCAGAGAGAGAACAGATGAGACCGTGTTCACACAGATTTGATGCCACTCCAGGCCCAGGAAGACTTTCTCCCCATTCCAAACCCCTTTTAAGGTACAAAACTAAGTTTTTCATTTAAAATAAGGCAAGATATCACAAATTACTGGTGTAAAAAACAAAAAACAAACAAACAAAAAAAACCCCCTGACAAATATAACAAACATGATGGAAACTCAGAAAAATAAGATCATTTTATTTTCTTGACATGTCGCTAATATTTCCCCCTATAATCTTTAGCTGTGTACTGTCATTCCCTCTTCATATGACAAAGAATTTATAATAATTTCCCACAGAGAGAGGATAATTCCATCTTCTCTCTAGCATGAGTGATTGAAATGTGTTTGTGATTAATGCCTTAGAACAGTTTTTTTTTTCAGTGTTACCCCTCTTTTTTGGTAATAGTATGTACTATTTAGGAATGTTGTCAAATTTGGGAAAGCATCCATCAAGTTTTTTTACACATGGTATCTCGTACTGATTCAGAACATTCAGGTTGTCTTTTATGCAGTTGCTCATTTTTAAAAAATATTTTGTATTGACATATAATTCAGATATCATAAAATTCATCCCTTTAAAGTATATAATTGACAAATTGTGCAACCATCAACACTGCCTAATTCCAGAACATTTTTATCGCCCTTCAAAAGAAACTGTGTTGATTAGCAGTCACTTCCCATTCCTCCGTTCCCCTCGTCCCCTGACAACCACCAGTCTACTTTCTGTCCCTGTGGATTTGCCCTTCCTGGACATTTCTCATAAATGGAATCGTACAGTGTGTGGCCATTTGTGACTTTTTCTGCTTAGCATTAATGATGTCAGGGTTCATCCATGGTGTAGCGTGTATCAATACTTTTTTCCTTTATGTGGCCCAAATACTTTCCCACTGTTCGGATGCGCCACATTTTGTTTATCCATTCATAAGCTGATGGACATTTGGGTTGTTTCCATATTTTGGCTATTATGAGCAACGCGGCCATGAATATTCCTGTGTAATTTTTTTCCTGCAGTATTTTCTTCTCTGTTGGGTAGATGCGTAGGAGTGTAACAGCTGGTCCGCGTGGTATAACTCTGCGTTTAACTTTTGACCATGAGACTTTCTTAAACATGGTGGACAACGACAGCTCTTCGGGAAGACAGGTTAAGGATGGGGTGGGGTGGGGAGGGGAATGTGGAGCCCCCAACCGAGGCCTTCCATCGTTTCTCTCCTTTGCCTAGAACTTTAGAAGGACATGCCAGGAAAATGAACAAATTTATGGGTTGCATTTTTAAAAGATAGAAAATGAAAACCATTTCATGTAGTCCCGCGAAGGAGACTGCGTTGTTATCAGTTCAGTGCTGGAGAGTGGGCTGTGGACCCAGCTGCACGGGCTGGCTTCCCAGCCCTTCCACTAGCTAACCGTGGGCCTCGACTAAGTGATTTCACCTCTCAGTGCTTGGTGTCAGCATCCATATGAGAGGGAGATACTCACACTAGTACCTTCCTGGTGGAGCTCTTGTCCTCGTGTGATACGGCATGTAACCCGTGAACAGGGTGGCAATTCTTTTGGCCTTCGGTAGAAATGACAGCACGTTGGTGAGGGTGTCTGTATACCTTTGGCCACTAAATTGTTAATTTTGGGGTCATCTTTGAAAATAGCTGGCAAGAAATGGCACATGAATATATAAGCCGAATTCCATTAGCAGCCCTGACTTCAGCACAGAGCCCGGCCAGAGCTGGTCAACAGTGAGCGTAGCTTGACATGAACCTCAATAAATATTTGAAGATTCTTGATGGCTTTGTCCATGAAATGCAGCATGTGGGAGTGTGAGGGACTTTTTGAGGCCTCTGTTATGAAATCTTCCGGTGTGTCTGGGGGCCTCGCCTGGCCTCCTGAGGCCCCCTGTCTTCTGCAGCTCCGCTGATAGCTGAGATCTGCCAAGGTAGACTTCACTCAGGGAAAAGAAACTGGATCAGCTACCTGTGCCCCATTACTGTCACCCCCCCCCCAAAAAACACCCCAAGCTCCCCCCCAAAAACCTACCAGTTTTAACTTGAGACAAAAATGATGTTTTTTTCCTTTCTAGAAAGTAGAATGTATGGAACATTTGATGGTCAGAGGAAAAGTAGCAAAGCCCTAGGAAATCTGTGTTATCTGTCTAATCTTTTCTCTTTTCCTCTCTTCCCCTTCCCTCTCCCCCTTCCTCCCTTCCTCCCTCACATCCTTCCTCCCATCCCTCCTCTGATTCTTCCTTCCTTCTGTCCCTATGTATCTATGTATCTATGTATCTATGTATCTATCTATCTATCTACCTATCTATCTACCTACCTACCTACCTACCTACCTACCTACCTATAATCTATTATCATTTCTCCTTATTACCTAGGCCTTTTCTATTTGCTATTTATTCATTCAACTGCCTAACCCACCCACCAATATTTACCAACACTTAGCCTGTGTCAGGTTCCGTTCAGGGATGTGGAATAAGAGGTAAATAGGCAACACACAGGGGGACACATAATTGCAACACAATATAAGGCATGCAGAAATGAAATTCTGAAAAATGTAGTGGAAGAATCTAGAGATGAGGTGACACTGGGTTGGAATTATAGGTAGAAGTTTAACAATAGAAAAGGTGGTGGAGATGGTACCAGGTGGTGGGGGGGACTTGGTTTTCAGAGATACAGGAGCATCCTTGGGACAGAGGGTGTGAGGCAGGGATTCTTGAGAGATGAGACTGGACCAGGGTCTTGAATTCTATTTGTATTTTATGCTACAGTCTTGATAAACTAGAGACATAGTTTGAGCAGGTCAGTGACTATATTTCCCGAAGGTCACTCTGACAGTGGGTATAGAGGACAAGTTGATGAGGGTGGTAGAGGGAAGAGACTGGGGTAATGGTTACAAAACTTGTTTAATCTTTCAGCCTCTAATCAATAAGCAATTCACTTATGTTTCACAAGCCTTTGTAGATAATCTGGGCCATGATGCAGGTTTGATGTCATATGAAAGGCGTGGGAAAGTACCTGTGTTTTATTTATTTTATCATATTTACTTCCTAGTATAATCAAGGACCTGGGTTGTTGATATTTTTCTCCAGGACCCTCCCAACTGCTGCCCTCACCCTGCCCGCCATGCTCACATTCAAACACATGTCATTGAAACAACCTATTAAAATGTGGCTGCAAACACACAAAAAGATCACACGGTGTTTTATTTGAGCACTGCAATCAAATTGGAACTCTTCTGTGTGGCCAGTAGGTCTGTGAGGTTAATGTCCGTGTCTTCCCCCCATTCTCCCACTAGATGGAGAGGAGGGGCTGCTGTAAGTGTGGGGCATTGGCCCAGTGCCGGAGGGGGTGGGGGTCATGGGCAGAAATCCTCCTCTGAGGCTGAAGCATGTCATTTGCCCGAGCGGGTCAGTGGACCTGGTCCCCGCCCTCCCAGTCCTCTGGGGATACCTGCACCCTAGAAGCATGGCCCTGGGAGCACTCATGAGGCTTATCTGCAGTCAGATCCAGTATCTTGCAAGAGCAACCGTCATCTTTTGTTCAGGGTCCACATGCAACCCAGGAGGAGAAAGTCCACTGCTAGGGTGAGCCGCCCAGGCGGAGCTGCCCGAGGTGCTTCGAGTGCTCGGAGCCCCTCAACCGTAGGAAGAGATAAATGTGCATGACTGGTCATGGGGGGAAACAAATCTTCCGAGGGTGCTTATCGATTCGTTTCTGCATTCTGGACCATCTGCGTGGCCTTCCAAGAATTCAATATCATCAACAGGCCTGGCGGGAACTTAGCTGCCTCCTGGGTTCCAGAAGGGTGAAGGGCCGTCCCCACTGCATTTAGATCTCTGCAGTTGCACGACTTTAGTTCCTCCAGGTGAGCACTGCATTTCAACAATGATATTAGTTGATTTTGCTGAAAGCCTCATAGGAGACAGTCATCATTCTAATTATGTTATGTGCCCTATGAGACAGATGGTGTTACTGTCCTCATTTTATGCATAGGAAAATGGGGACCCAGAGAAGTTAAGCAACTTGACCAATGAAAACTAACACTTATAGAGCTCCTTGCATGTATCAGACACTTTCAATTCTGTGTACCAGGTTCTTTCACTTACCTTTAATCTTCCATGATGTGGGCACTATTATTTACATTTTTGCTTATGAGGAAACGCAGGTTCAAACAGGTCAAGTAGCTTATTCAAGATTACAGAGATGATGTACGACAGGCTTGGATAGTCCCTTAGCCAGGACTGGCTCGGCTTTAACCATCCTGCTATCCTGCCTCTCAGGATATATTTTGACAGAGTAACTTGGTTATTTGTGGGCTTAGATGTGTTGCTGAATTTTTCCCCTTCAAAGCATAGATGAATTGCCTAAAATGATTATTATGCTATGTTCATAATTTATTTCTGTTTCTGAAGGCAGTCTGCAGAAACTTAAAATATATCAGGCTGAACACTAAATGAGATTTCTACAACCTTTTTGTGGAATGTAATCTGCAACATCTATTAAAACAAATAACACACTTGTCTTTTTTATTCACCACTTTGGGAAATTCTCCCATAGAAACAAAAGCACCAGGGAGATTAGGTATATGATTAAGGGAGTTTTTGCAGCATTGCTTATAATGACAGAAACTCGGGAGAGCCTGATAGCCCGTCGTTGGGGTGGGAGGGCGTGGATAAACTGTGGTTTGTCCGTACAATGGAAGGTTGTGCTGCTGTGATGGGGAGGATAGGTGACAGGAGCAAGTAGCTGAAACATGTGCATAGGAAACTCATTTTTTAAAAAACTAAACAAGGGGTCCAGGCCATTCACGTTCATTATGTGGGGAGCGAAGGTAATGCAAGGAGAAGAATGAAGTTGGGGAGCCCTGTCTGCGTTGTTTCACAAGACAGAACGCATAGTCCTTTTTAAAACAACTTTGGCTCTGGGCTGGTAGTTCATTTGGCTAGAGCATCCTCCTGATGTGCCAAGATTGCAGGTTTGGTCTCCAGTCAGGGCATGTACAAGAGTCAACCAATTACGGCATCAGTAGGTGGAACAACAAATCGATGTCCCTCTCTCTCAAATCGATAAAAAAGAACAACTTTAAAAAATCAAGTTATAATTTATATAGTGAATGCTCAGTGCAGTATGGGTGTGCACAGTAATACCTTAAATGTACAGTCTGATCGGTTTTGACAAGTGCTTACATCCATGTAATCTGCACCCCTATCAAGATGTAGGACCCTTCCATCACCCCAGAAATCTGCTTTGTGTCCCTCTAGTCATTTCCTGTTACCCCTCTTCCAGAAGCAACCATTATTCTGACTTGTTTCACCATAAGTTAACTTTTCCTGCTCTAAAACTTTATGCAGATGAACTGTATAGTGTGTTCTCTTTTGTGTGTGGCTTCTTTTCCTCAACAGAGTGTTTTTGAGATTAATTCACTTTACTACCAGTAGTTCGTTCCTTTTTATTGTTGTGTAGCATTCCACTGTATGAATATAGCAGTTGGTTTATCCATTCTCCTGTTGATTGGCATTTGGGTTGGCTCCAATGAATAAACTGTATGAACATTCTTTTACAAATTTCTTTTTTTTGGACGTACGTTTTCATTTCTCTTGGATAAATACCTGGAAGTAGAATTGCTGGGTCAAAGGGTAGGCATATGCTAAACTTTATAAGAAACTGACAAAGAGCTTCCAAACAGTTTGCACTCCCACCAGCAACGTGTGAGAGTTCAGATTGCATGTATTGATTGCAGTATATCCTTATAGTTTTAATTTACATTTTCCTAATGACTCATAATGTTGAGCACTTTTTCGCATCCTTAATTTAAATGCAGACTGTGTGATTCCAGCTGTGTGTAACCTGACATCAATACCACACTTTCTTAATTTCTGCAGCTTTATAGTAAGTTTTGAAATCAGTTGTTTGTCCTTCACTTTTTTCTTTTCACAATTGTTTTGTTCTTGTTGTCATTGAAGTTTTCGTTACAGTTCTTGCACATATTTTGTTAAATTTATTATCCCTAAGTATTTCATGTTTTTTTTATGCTATTATAAACAGTACTTTTAAAATTCTAATTTCCAATTGCTTGTTGCTAGAGAATGGAACTATAACTGATTATTGTATGTAGAACCTGTATCTTCTTGCAGCCTTGCCAAGCTCACTTTTTGGTTCTATTATTATTTTTTTGTAGCTTCCTTAGGATTTTCTATATATATGATTCTCTTACCTGCAAATAAAGAGTTTTACCCCTTCTTTTCCAGTCTGTTTGCCCTTTTATTCTTTTCCTGGTCAGGACATCCAATAAAATGTTGAAGTGATGAGAGAAGGCACCTTTGCCTTGTTCCCCGTCATGGGGAGAAAGTATTCAGTCTTTTACCGTTTGGGATGACATTCGCCGAAAGTTTACTATTGACACCCTTCATCAGACTGAGGAAGGCTCATTTGAGTTTGCTGAGCATTTTTATCATGAATAAGTGCTGGGCTTTGTCAAATACTTTTTCTGCATCTACTGAAGAGATGCATATGCTGTTTCTCCTTAATTTGTTAATATGCTGAATTACACTGATTGATATTTAAGTGTTGAACTAATCTTGGAATCCTGGAATGAATCCTACTTTGTCATGATGTATTATTCTTTATTTATATATATATATATATATATATATATATATATATATATATATATATTCATTTTGCTAACATTTTTATTAAGGACTTTAGTATCTGTGTTCATGGACGTTGTTCTGTTGTTTTCTTGTAATTCCCCCTTGGTGTGGTTTTAATATCATAGTTGTGTTGGTCTTATGAGTTTGTTTTTTCTCTGTTTTCTGGAAGAGTTGATGTAGAATTGACATTTTTTTTTCATTAAAGATTTTATGTAACTCAGCAGTGAAGCACGGGCCTGGAGTTTTCTTTGTGGGAAGCTTTTCAATCACAAATTCAATTTTTAAAATAGAATTAAGGCTATTTATATTTTCTGTTTCTTGCATCAGTTTTGGTAGTTTGTGTCTTTCAAGAAATTTGTCAATTTTCCTAAATTATCATTAAATTATTTAGAATGTTCCCTTATTATCCTTTTATTGTTGTAATGCAGTTAGTGGTATCCTCTTTTTCATTTCTGATATTGATAAATTTCTGTCGTTGCATGGTAATCTTTTTCATTTTTTAATTTGTCATTTATCTTGTTCTCTATATTTAAAGTGAATCCCTTATAAGCTGTATATAACTGGATTTTGCCTTAAAAATCTAATCTGAAAAATTTCTGCCTTTGCATTTAACCCGATTAATTATATGGTTGTGTTTAAGCAAACTGTCTTCCCATTCGCTTTCTGTTTATCTCCTTTGTTCTTTTTCTCCTTTTCTGCTCCCTTTTGGGTTCATTAGGTTTTTTGATATTACATTTAAACTTTCGTATTGGATTTTTATCTATACCTGTTTGCTCATACTATATCACTTACGAAAACCCACTTGCTGATTTAAGAACCTTGCAGCAGTTTGCATACTTCCACATGTCCTCCCTCCTGTTCTTACACTGTTGTTTTCACACATTTACTTTCACATGTTTCATTCCCTGAAATACATTGTTGTTAGTTTTTTAAAACAGTCAGTTGACTTTTAGATAAATTATGAAATGAGAAAAAAGTCTTTTATATTTAACCGCATAGTTACTATTTCTGGTGATTGCAATTCCTTAATATAGATCTGAGCTTTCCTCGGGTCTGATTTTCTTCAGCTTGAATAACTTGCTAAAGAAAAATAAAACTCGGAGTTCACGTCAATTGGTGGCAAAGTTTCTTAATTTTGTTTATTTAAAAATCTTTATTTTGAAAGGCACTTTCAGTGGATTCAGAATTACAGCGGACAGTTTTATTTATTTATTTTTTTATTTTTCCCCCACTTTAAGTTGCCCCATTATTTTCTGGTTTGCGTCGTGGCTGCTGAGGGGCAATGATAAGCCCTGTCATCTCCTCCTCTGTGACGTGTCCACCCCGCCTTAGGCCCCTTTAAAGATTTTTCTCTTTCTCTTTATTTTTGTAGCTGATTGTGATGTGCTTAGGTGTGGTTTCCATTCAGTTTGCCCTGCGTCTTTGCCGAGCATCTTCGGTCTGTGGGCTGGTATTTTGCATTAATCTGGAAATCTTTGGCATTACTGTTTTTCAGGTTTGGTGGCTGTTGTTTGTTTCTTTTTTTTTAACCCAATCTCTCTCTTTTCTTTTGGCCTTCTAATTATTTATCCCGTAGGCCACTGAGGCTTTGTTCATTTTAAAAAATTAATAGGCTTTATTTTTTGGAGCAGTTTAGATTTAAAGAAAAATTGAGTGGAAAGTACAGAGAGTTCTATTCCCTTTTACCCACACCTCCCAGTCCCTGTAATCCAGCTGGGGACTCAGCTGGGGGGAGTCCTACCGAGTACCCAACTTCACCCCGACAGAGGCCTCTGCCTTCGTGGCTGGGCTGGTGCAAAGGGCCTCCTCAGGGTCAGGAAAGCCTTGACTGGCCTCTGAGTCACATCCTGCTGGGCTGCCAGTGGGGACGCTTTGCGCTTGGGCCTCCCAAGTGTCTGGCCCCTCACCGCCCCCCCTCAAACCGAAAGATTTTCTTTGACCAGGAATCTCCCTGCTGGCTGATTACCTTGCCTTCCTCTCAGACACAGCTCTGCAACTTCTGGTAAATTATTTTTAGGAAGCAAAAAGCGGGCAGATGGAGTCCACCAAGTTGATCACCCAGAATGGTTTCTTCAGATTTCTTAATTAAGAAGATGAGGTACTTAAACTAGAAATAGCTCTTGGAGATTTCCCATTCCGGGTCTCTGGCTTTGAAAGCTGGTGGTAAATGCAGGCCTTGAATTTAGGCCTCTAGGTTCTGCAGAATTCTTTCCATCACAATAGACTGTCTCTTGGTAAAGTTTAAACAACAACAATAGCAACAACGAAAAGGGGCCTCTTTCAAAACAGTGGCTCTGTGGGGAAGATGGGGATGCAGAGATGGAGAACAGTTGCAGCTGAGTGACTGTAGCTGCGGAAATGGAGCAGGAGAACCACAATTAGAGGCTGTCACCACCCGCCCGGCACTGCAGCAGGCAGCGGCGGATTCTGCCAGAGAAGAAATTTTAAATGGGGGCTTTTAGGGACATCCAAACTAGAGTCTCACCATGACATTTTGTTTGCTTGGAGATACTGCTGTGGTGGTTTGGTAAGTGTTCAAGATAAAGCCACATTTGGATTATCACATTCCCAAATCATGACTAAGAAAATTCAGGCTGTCTAAATAAAGGGATGTTTACTGGCCTATTTACTGGCCTCCAAATGTAATTAAACTGCCGACAGTAATTTCCTAAATGCAGCCATCTCAGGCGTGACTAACACCTTCATTCCCCTATCAGAACACACTGAAAGGAAGAAGACAACAAACAAAACAAAACAACAGGGATATTTTTAAATGCACCCCTAAGAGTCGGGCCTTGTACTCTGCATGTTTTATTACAGTCTGCAGCGAGGTTAGAAATTAGGCTGAGAAAGTCACCCATTTCACTCCACAAGGTTGGCGGAAACCTGACCGGGGAGCCCTGGCAAGGGCAGCGGGCGGTGCTCACTCCTGAGGTGAGGCGGGAAAGGCCTAGGTAAGCACTTCGGGAGTCGCACTTCAGAAGTCGGGGGACCAGGACTGACCTCGGACTCTCTGGCTCCTGGGCCTGCGTTATACCAGGCTTTCCTGCCAGGAGCAAGGTCTCTTGCCATGCGGACATTTGGTGGTTGTTGGTTTTCCCACAGCCCCCGAGCTGGAGAGCAGTGTGTGCAAGTTCTTGTTGTTGTTCGGGTCCAGGGAATGGGGAGATGAGTGTCAGTAACGGGCCTCCCATCCTGTGGCTGTGGCTCTGAGATAACTCTAGAAACAGCAGAACGTGGCGAAAGGCATGGTGAGAGTCCACCGGGCTCAAAGAGGCTTGGCACGGACTCATCTCCAAGCTGGCCTCCCCCAGAGAAGTGGCCAACTGGTGGGTTTGATTTCAGCAGGAGGTGAAAGGAAGGGCCAGACTGTTCATTGGACTGATCTCATAAAAGGAGTCGGATATTGGCAGAAATCTTACATTCTGACTGCGGGATTTAGCTATTTATGTTGAAAACATTTGAATGGCTCGCCCCGCACCCCCCCGCCCCGGCCCCTTCTTCCACAATGTGAGACGGGCACACTCCCAGACCTGCCTCCGCACCCAGCCAGCCTCCAAAAGCTGCCCAGCGCCCTCTCCACCTAAACCGTGAGGGGCCCGGCTGAGTAAATGGCCCAGCAGAGCTCTGTGAACACTCAAGTTTAATATGCACTTGACCTCTTTGTCTTTCAGAAATGAAATTTATTGAGTTTGGATTCCAGCGCCCCTGGGCCCCCACTAACATCTAATTAACCAGACCACACTTTGACTTCAAAAGTGCAGGAGAAAATGAGGAGCTGTATTACGATGTTCTCTCTGCAGGAACCTCAAAGGAGGGGCTGGGGAGCTGAGCCAGGGTCTTTTGAAGTATCTGAGTTGGTGGTCTGCGGTTCTGCCAGAATGCAAGATAAGCAGGTCAGCCCTCCTTTGCGGCTGTCTTTTTTTCCCCAATAAAGAGTGATTATCTTCCCTTTTGTTGTCATTGACCCTTCTTGGACTGAATTTCCCAGGCTCTGAATCGAGCTTCTTTGTTGCATCAGCAGATACAGGGGTAGCCAAATGTAAGTCCCCCACCCCCAAATAGCCTTAAATCCCCGCCATGGAAATCACTCCTTTATCATCAGGGAACTACATCTAGAAAGCCATGAAAATATATCATCAGAGACAGGGGAATGCATTAATCCACACAAAGCAGAACCCTGGCTTATTGGAGTAGAGTTTGAGAACTGCAGATTTAGTTCACTTCCCTATTTTCAGGCAGCAAAGGTAGAAGGATAAGGAACGGGAGGCAAAAACGGACGTTTTGTGGGAAGTGACTACGAATAACGGTGGAAGCCATGTTGGCCATTCTCCTGCTTCAGGCGATGCTAACGTGGGAGGGTGCCGAGCATGGTTTAGCCTTGGAGACAGGGTAGTCATTGGAAAGGGGCCAAAGGGACCTTCATGGAGGCAGTGCTTGCAGGCCTGGGCGAACACTGCAGAGCTCACCGCGGTGGAGGACGGCCAGCTGGCCAAGTGTAGTGACTTGACCAAGCGAGTTGATTTAAGTCATGCTGTTCCCACAGAGGCCCTGCCTGGCAGGTGCAGTAGGGCAGGAGCAGGGGCGAGAGCAGGAGCATGAGACCATGGTGGTTTTGAGATTATAACCATAAGTCGCTTGACCCAGTGGCTGGCATACAGTATGTGCTTAATGAATGCTATCATTCCCTTACGTTATTATTATCAGATAAGGTGAATGAGAGGAAAGGGCACACCTCAGAGCCTAGGTGAGGGTGGACAGAGAGGAGGGGGTGGGGGTAACATAGGACAGGGCAGAGGTCAAGGACTCAGAGAAAGTAGAGGGGACTCCTGGGTGAACTCCAAGGCACAGGCTATCCTGGGAAGAGGAAGAAAGAGGTGAAGGGAGAGGTGGCCTTCAGTTTGCCTCCAACAAGTTCCACATGGTCAGGAGCCTTTTCTCACTTGTTCATGGATGTAGCTGGGCCCGTAGCGCAGTTCTTGGCATATAATGGGAGCTGGTAGCAAACTTTGATGCCCTGCCTCTGTCTCCTAACACCTACTATCTTAAGGTTGCTTGGCGAGCTTTCCTACTGCTGGTTTCTACATTTCTTTGCCTGGGGACTTGCTTCTGTTGCTGAAGCCTACGCTACCTCACTGAAAGGTAGACCAGAACTGGGGAAATTAACAATGCTGGGAAAGCATGGACCAAGGACCAATCAACCAAGGATGGCGCGTGTAAATACCCCAGCTCCCTCACCTCGCTAGAGGGGCAAGTCTGAGACACACTGAGTCTCAGAGGTTACCCTAGGAAGATCGTGACAATGCCTCTTTAACTTGTGCACGGCTCTCCGATGGGTTTCTTTGCCTCTGAAATGGACTGCTAGCTTTTGAATTCTTGTCTGAGGGTTTACTTCTGGGAGAATGCAAACTAAGGCACTGCTCACGAGCTAGTTGTTCAGTAATAAATAAATGCATGAGCTGGACCCAGCCAGTGTCACCGCAGCTTTGCTTTATCACTTGTCATGGTGTTCATGAAGTCCCCTGCACGCAGGCAGCAAATGGGGCATCCGCGGACTCAGAAACACCCCCTTCTTCCAAATGTTGCAGAACCTCCAGGCTGGGTTCCCAGCCGTTGCCCTTTGTTTTTGTATTGCTTCTTTTTCTGGCATCATCAGGAGGGAAAGAAGAGCTTTTGTGCTGTCGAGCCCCCATCCTTGGCTGTTCCACTCGGCGACTCTTCCTGCACCAAGACTTTCCCTTCACTACTTCCCTTTCCCTTCACTACTTCCTTCAGAACCTGCCTCTCTCCATTTCTCATCCTTAATGATTTAATGGAATCAGTCAAGAAATACATCAGATATGTGTAGCTTTATCTCCAAGAAAGGCTGAGAAGTTGGGATAATAGTGCCTGTCATACCAAACAAAAAGAGCTACGTGCAGAGAGACGACCAAAGTGGAGAGATAGACTCTGGGTGTCCAGGGAGTCCAAGCCGCCGCTGGGCCCTGCCTTGCAGAGATTTGTTAAACAATCTCCAGGTCTTGTACAATCAGATGACAATGTTAATTTGCAAATCGGAAGGGTGATGGTGACAGCAATGTAATTTATGTCTTCAGTAAGTGGCTCACGCCCAGCGTCAGAATGGACCCATTGCCATTCAATCTCGCCCCTGGTTTTCACATTTTTGCATTTATATTGGGGATGTAAGTGACAAAATAGAGCATGCGGCAGGCCAGGTTGTTGTCAGCTTCATTCTCAGATTGCCGATCGTGCTGTTTTTTTGATAACATAATTACTCCACTTTGTGTCTGTTTCTCGTTTCTCATGGCAAATCGGGCAATGTTGGGGCTGTCTCTGGAGCATCTTTCCTTATGCATTTGCAGAGGGAAGGAGCAGGTAGTTTCCCAGTTAGGCAGAGAATATTCTGGAACCTCTAGGGTGCCAGAAACCTCTGAAATCTTTTTATTCACCTCATAATCGTAGATCAAATTGCCTCCCTAGCATCACCATGTAACAACACCCATCTGTTAGAGGGAGCATATAATTTATTGTTCAAACTAAAACCCTTTTTAGGGGTATAGGGAGGATGAAAGAGGTCACCATGAATAACTCTCCTGTGATGACAGGTATAAATTTGGCACATTGGGGCACGTGGGCATGTTACGTCCCGTGCCTGCGCAGCCCGTGAGGGGAACTTCTTTAAACTGACAAAGCATGTGTGTCAAAAATCTATTTCCAAAACACTCATAACTAATGGGAAAATATACATTTATCTTAAAAATAAAAAGACAAGGATATCTATTTTTACCATTTTTTGGCAACATCATATTGGCAGTCTTCCAGCATAGTGAGAGAAGAATATAAGATAGAGGTTATACAGGCTGGAAAGAAGAAACAAAACTACCATTCTTCATGGACAGTTATGATTATCTACAGAGAAAACCTAAGAAACTCTAAAGATCATAGTTAGAATTAATAAGAGAGTTCATTAAGCATATTGGATATAAGATCAATATACAAAAACCAGTCGTATTCTGTACATCAGCAACAAGCCACTAAAAACATTATTTCTAATAGCAGCACAAAAATAACATGCTTAGGAATACATATAATGAAAGCTGTATATGGCATCTTTGAAAGTCAATTATAACCCCTAAAGATAACCCAAATAAACAGATATACCATGTTCAAGGATATATAGATTCTATACTGAAAAGATCTTGGTTCTTCTCATATTAGTTTATAAACTCAGTATATTTCTGCCAAGGTACTAACAAGGAATTTATGGAACTTCATAGGCCTATTCTGATTTCGATATAGAATAACAAAAGCTAAGAATAGCCAGGGCACCTTGGGAGAGGAATAAGGTGAGGATTAGCTGTGTCAGGCACCAAGACTTGTTTTAAAACTATCGCCATTAAGAAGGTGTTAAGAAGGTGTAATACTCACTTAGCATAAGGTCAGAAAGGTTCGCCCATCTTGTCTCACATTGCAGAATTTCTTTCTTTCTTTTCAGGCTGAATAATGTCCCCATGATGTATAAACCACACTTTTTTTTTTTCCCATTCATCAGCCGATGGACATTTAGGTTGTTTCCACATTTTGGCTATTATGAATAGTGCAATTTCAGTCAAGCAAGATGAATAAGCTCTAGAGATCTGTGGTACAACATTGTACCTTTAGTCAAAAATAATGTATTGTACACTTAAAATTTCGTTAAGAGGGCAGATCTCACACAGTGAACTGCGCGGTCATTGAAGGGAAGGGGCGGGGCAGGAAGTACACGATTTAATCTTGTTTCTTTCAGAGCTTTTGGCACTGAGAAGGTTTGTTTTTCTCTGCCACTATTACAGTTCTTTCCTTTTTTTCTCCACTGCAAATGAGATCCTTTTTCTTCTTTTTTGAACTTTTACACTTTGTTGGAAGGCAGTGTCCTTGTGATTGGTTTTTTCAAGTCTAAAAATTGTCCCGGGTGTCACTCACTAGAAATAACTCCTGTTCACAGTATAAGCTGTACTGGGTGTCTAATCTTTTGGCATTGTCTGGGCCACACTAGAAGAAGAAGAGTTGTCTTGGGCCACACATTAAATACACAAACACTAACGGAAACAAACAAACAAAAAATCTCATAATGTTTTAAGTAAATTTATGACTTTGTGTTGGACCGCATTCAGAGCCATCCTGGGCAATGGGTGGGACCCGCTGTGTGTACAAGGTCTAGCCATCTTTATAAAAGTGATCAAGGTAGGATAATAACAGTAATGCTCATAATGCCACAAGGGAGCACCTGTGGCAGCAGAAAACCAGTCCTTCTCTTTATCATTTTACACGCTTTTATCTTACTTAATTCTCACAACAACCCTGCATACACTGTCTCCACTTTATAGATGAGGGGACTTGAGAAGTGGAAAGTTAAGTGAATTGCTCAAGGTCACACAATAAGTGGCAGAGTTTCTACTCTTAATCACATGCCAAATTTAATGTGGAGTTTTATAACCTGTCCTTTGAAAACATCACGCCCTACGCACCTGACCTTGTAAAGCAAGCACTGGGGAATCAGGTGCTAACAGGCTCTTGGATTGTGGGACTGGCAGTGTGAATGTGAACGGGTGTGCGCCTGGCTGACACACTACGTGAACTCTGCCACGGTCCAATGAATGCCTGTGCCAATGATGTGCTTCAGTGACCCCTGTTCTTGGATATTTAGGTTGTTTTTGAATTTTGTTGTTGTTACAAAAACACTGCATGGAATATCTTTGTGCTTAAAGCTTTGTCTGCGTCTGATCATTTATGACTAGGAAAGAGTCCAAGT
Source organism: Mormoops blainvillei (assembly GCA_004026545.1). Classification (NCBI taxonomy): domain Eukaryota; kingdom Metazoa; phylum Chordata; class Mammalia; order Chiroptera; family Mormoopidae; genus Mormoops; species Mormoops blainvillei. Next base: position 109,628 of record PVJD01004966.1, read on the forward strand.
TTTTAGTGCTTTTAAGGCTCCACTAAGTCGAGCTCCAACCAGCCGGGCGGGTGGATGTTCTGGAGACTTAGTGAGGCGGCTGATGCGGGTGGCCAGCGCTTGAAGTATCTAGCCAGGTGCCGGGCCCAGACTCCTTGGGTGTTGCTTTTAGCTCTCTTGTGGGAAGGAAAACTAATCTCTTTCCTCTCCACCTGGTCTTTTGGGCTCCCTGGGGAGGCCCCATGCAATGGACAACAGCGGACTTCGCTATGTACCACCTGCCGTCCAGGCCTGAGCATCCTGGGCCGTGAAGAGCTTTGAGGCAGTTTAGAAAGAGCCCCACCTGTGGTTTCACTAAGAGGCAGCTGGAGGTGAGTTCACCTAGACCTGCTCATCCCAACTGCCTTGAAACTTTCTCTGCGGCAAGAAATAACCCCCCCAAAACCCCTTATGAATTATTAAATTACTTTTTAAAACAATATTTTCATGTAGTAAAAGCTAAAAACACGATTTTTAGTACAAAATGATACCAAATTGGTACATTATTAAAATTGGATTTTAAAACCTTTAAAATGAAATTATAAACGTTATCAAAACAGGTACATTTTGATCTTGCTCCATATTATAAGTGGCAAATGATGCTTCATGAAAGACAAAACAGCACAATATTTTGGCAAGTGAATTAAAAATGGACATTCGACATCATGTTTCGGTTTGGGACCCAATGCATATTTAATGGGACCCGAAATGTGACTATATATTAGAGCATAAGAAACAGACATACATTGTTTTCATGACCTGACATTTAGTATACCTGAAATTTCTCTTACCATAAAACTGTTTATTTTTTTGAAAGTAAACTTACTGTTTTGTTTCCAAATGACATGAGAGAGGATTTCAGGCCACTGTCTGCAAGCCTGTCTCCACCAATAACACCCTGTGGGCTGCAGATGGTTTTTGTTTCTAATAAACATAAAAAGTCAGAACAGTTGGCCGGAACAGTTATTCTCTTTTCTCTTTCGAAAATGACTTTGGAAGTTGTGGCGACATCTTAATGCGCTTCTTTAAACTTTCGTTCAGATGAGTGCAATTTCTAGATCTGGTCAAAATGGTCTGGAGGTGAATTCTCAGAATCATTATCACTTTATGCTCCTCTTGTATTTCCATATCCCTTGGTGACAGGTTTGGGCCTTGAGCCCCATGTCCAGCTGACCTCTGCCGACCCTTGCCCCGTCCTGGAAGGCTCTTGAGCCATTCTGCTTTAAAGAAAAATAAATCCATTTCACTGATAATTTTGTTTATTGTTTCTTAAACAATACCACTGAGACAGGCAGTTTTATGACTGTAATGACAGAAAACCCTGGAATGCTTTTGTGAAGCTTGGGGAGAGTGTATCGAATCCCAGATTCAAAGGTGGTCATTTGGACAAATGTCCCTTCCAGCCCTTTGCTTCACTTTGGACACAGGACACCGTGGCTGGAGGTCTGATTTGTCCCCCATTCAGGAACTGTGCTGAAGTGGGCGGTTGCAGGGATTTGGGGTTCAGCATGGGACGGGGGTCAGGAACCTAGATCTGTGCCAGTGCAGCCTCTCTCTCTCTGTCTGCCTCAGTTTCCTCATCTGCAAAACAAAGGCAGAAAATTACTTGACCTTGACTCCTGGTCCAGGATTTGTATTCTTTCTTAAGCACAAAGTCTCTTTTTTGCCCATCCCATGGGAGAGTAACTGTAGGCAGCAATTGGTTCCCTTGACAAAAATCTCCTGGAGACTCTTCGATGGGGCAGCACACTTGGTTTGGAGCAGAGCTGAGAGAGACGCTCAGCCACCCTCTCCACTCTCATTTTCCATGATAAAAGAACAGTGAACTACTTTCGGGTTGTGATTTTCGGGGCATCAAGAGCTCCAGAAAGTTCCCTTTACCTTCCTGCTGGCTTGACGCTTTTGCGGACCTTCCTTTCTTACTACGGAGAGGAAAGAGAGAGAGCCTTGCATCTTTTTGGCAGGGGTGAATTGATGGAGGGAGCAAGAATCAAAATGCAACGGAAATTCTGGGCTTTATTTCCTTAGGAACCAGAGCCCTCTGGGATGGAGGATTTATCCTGGAATCTTCCAGGCTCAGGAGAAGCAGCCAGCCTTCTCCATTGGTGTCACACCTGCAACTCTAGCTCTGGCCTCTAGAGGGCGAGGGACCCCCAAACTCCAGGGCTCTGGACCAGGATCCTGCGGGATTTGTGGGAGTTCTGGAATTCTTGAATGTTTCTGCTGGGGAGGGACCCCACGAACCAGCATTCGGTCTCTTGACTGAGTTTACAGCTGGGGAAATCAAGGCGTAGAGAAGGGAACTCACTCAGGGTCACGGAGAGACTGAGAGGGGAGCCAGGAAATTTCAGCCGCAGTCAGCTGGCCCCCGGTTCAGGCCTTTGGCACACCCTGGGTGACAGGGAGATGGCGGCACTGGTGAGGAGGCCTTCTTCACCTGTCCACCCTCTGTCTCAGTCACCTTGTTCATCAGGAAGTGTTTTTGCCTTTGAGTCTGGGGTGGGAGCTCCCAACGTTGAGAGGGAGGCTCTTAGGTCTACAGGAAAGGTAAGACCATCTTTCAGCTCAGCTCATCGATTCTGAAAATCCGGGGGAGCTGGAGCATGCAAGGCCTCCTGCTACAGACGGGCTTTGCTGGTCAGAGGACCAGCTCAGGGAAGGCTCCCCAGGAGGTGGCCCGGGGGCCTGAGTTAAAAGAGGAGCCCGTGTCAGGGAAGGGCATTTGGGGCAGAGGGAACTTCAGGGGCTGAGGCAGGGGCCGTTTGGTGCATGTAGGTGGTAGAAGTGGTGGTAGGTGGGGGAACACATACAGGAAGGTGGCTTGCCATGGTGGGTGCCACAACCCATGCCACAGATGGTTGCTTTTCCCTTCAGGCCACCGGGAACCACAGAAGAGCGTGGTTTAGCAAGGTTAACGCCCCCTGTGCTGTTCCCGAGGGAAAGTCCCTGCTGGCATTTGGAAATCAACGGGTTAACAGCATGAAGGCTGCACCTCCACCCTCACAACCTTCTCCACCACACGTAGGGCCATAATTCTCCCTAATAAAATAATATGAAGCTCAATTATGCTCCTGTTCCCATGTTCCTGGACTTCATTAAGCACAAAGGGATTAAACACTTGTATAAATTAATCAATGTACAATAATCCTAAAAATTAGAAGATGAGTCCTTGAGGAAGAAATGTAATATGGGCTTTTTAATTAGCAGGGCCCCTGAGATTCATTGCCCTCCCCTGCAAGTCCCATGTTTATGAATTGCTTGATGGTTTGAAGGGGAAGGCCCCGCGGACTCCCGGCCTGTTGAAAGGAAACGCTAGAAGCTGCTCTAATTCCCCAGGCCCATACCCTCCTCAGAGCCAGAGCCGGATGGCAGAGCCGGCCTGGCTTTTCTTTCTTCCTTTTGGACCCCAAACAAGAGCTAACTTTCAAAAAGAAACTCAGAGAAGGGACCCAGAGGGGAAATGAAGCCACTTTTATCCTTCTTACTGAGCCCGTGGGGTTCATGGCGTGGTTCTGGGGACGTGCAGATTGGGGCTTGAATCCTGGCCCCGCTGCTCTCCAGCTCTGTGAGTGTCGGCAGGTCACCTGACCTCAGCTTCCTCCCTTTCCTTCTCTACCCTAGGTCTTTGTGAGAAATGCCTCCTGACCACACACAAAGCCCAGAAGCTTCCCCAGCCGTCTCAGCCTTCCTCCTTTCTGATGTGGGGAACGCACATCTCTTCCACCACAGCCAAGTCGATCTCGGCTCGACTTCACATTCCTATGCACCTGAGCTTGGACATCTTTTTCTTTCCAGACCCTTTTCTCCCCTTAACTTACTCTCTCCTTCCCAACAGCCTTGAGCCATGCCAGGTCCTTCCATCTGAACAAAACCAAAACATAATTCTTTCTTGACCCCCACTTTCTCCTCCAGCTACTACCTGTGGCCTCCCTCGTTCCATCTGCAACGTACATGGCCTCCCCTAATCACAGCTCAATCCGTGCCCCCAACATGACACTTTTCACTCTTCTCGTTGGGATCTCTAGTGAGTCTTAATCTTACTTGACCTCTTCGTATTGGTGCACTCAGCGGACGCTTCCCTCCTCCCCAGCACCCCCTCTGGTTTCCTCCTGGCTTTTTAGACACTCCTTCTCAGACTGTTTTTCCTCCTTTCATCTTAGAAGTGTTGGTGTTTTTCAGGTTTGTTCTCTTCGCTTTCCCCAGGCTCGCTCACCCACTTCAGAGCCTTTCCACCGCCTACACGCGTGCTTCCACGGGCCTCTCCGGCGCGGTGCTCCCTGCTCTGCTCCAGAGCCCAAGTCCGAAGGCTGGATGGTCTTTCTGTTCAACACTGTGACATCTTACAGACTCTTCAAACTCAGCGTGTCCATGACAAAGCCCAGCCCCTTCCCCTCCCAAGAGTGTTTCTTCTTTAGAGTTTCAGTCTAAACAGTGGCACCAACAACCACCCGAGGATCTAGAATCCTGCCTTCAGAAGGGCAAAGATTGGGTGTCTTGGCCCCCACCGCACCCCCAGGCCGCACAGAGCAGACCCTGGGACGGGTTTCATGGAGCGGGGTCGGCCCCAGTTACATCCTGTCTCACGAGGACCCGTTAGGCCGGTTAGTGAACAAGCGTGTGTCTGCTTTGAGTCATCTTTCCTAATGGTTTCACCCAGCATTGAGGCTGACACTGACTCTGATCCCGGCGGTAGTCCCTTGGGAGTCCTTTTCAGGAAAGATTTTATTTCTAGGCACGAACCCTCCCTTCCATGACCTGTTTCTATAGTCTAGGAATCAGAAAGGTTCATGGAGCCCACCTCACCGGAAGACTCCGGCGTCCATCGGGACTTGCAGGATCCAAGCTGTGCTGCTTGATGTCAGGCCCCAGGGGAAGACGGGGTTCTTTGGTGACCATGGGCATGGCCCTTCCTGTCTTGCAGTCACCTTAGCCCCACTCTCCCACCTGGAGGGGCTTCCCCAGAATCCGGGGCTGGGGGGTGGCTGTGCTGGTCACTCTCCATGATCAGCACCCACTGGAGAAGCATTTGTTCTGTTTTCCAAGAAGTGCCAGCAGTTCGGTCACCAGCAGCTGCACACCGCCACTCCTGTGCCTCCGTGGCTGTCTGTTTTCACCCTGGCTCACTCACCACATGTGTTTTGGAAAACACAGACACACTCACAACAGCAGTGCTGCCAAAACTCGCACCTCCTGCCCCTACAGGAGGGTGCTCTCAGAGGGCCAGTGCTGCCTCTGGGTGGGGCTGAGGACCTGGCGAGCAACCTGGCTGGGGGACTCTTTGATGTGCAGCTTCATCAACCTTGGGTTTGTGGTAGAACATGGGGAATCCCATCTGGTCTTGCATCCCATCGCGGGGAGCCCCGTTTTTCAATTCCTCCCCTGTCTCTTGAGGAAGCGTGGCCTCTGTTCTCTTGTCCGTGGAAGTCTGACATGGAGAGGCTGACCCCTCCACCCTCACTGGAAGAGGTGAATCCCCTTAAACCCATTCTTGCCCCCCTTCACCAAAGCCTGTCAGCAACATGCCCCGAGCCCCGTCACTGCTTCCAACCGGGCCGCTGAGTGGCTGAGTCTCACTCATCTCTGCCAGTGAACCGTTTTCCCAGCAGCTCTCTTTGCCATAGAGTCTTCCTCCTGCTGAGATTTGGTGGGTCTTTCCATAATTTTCCAGATGGCCCTAGTTCTTTTTTGCGGGCCTTCAGGGACAGTAGATAGGGGCCCTCCCCATTCTTTCCCAGACCAGGGCTGGCTCCAGGAATGGGGGAGGCAGATTTCCTGGAATGCAGAGAGCTGGCGCTCAGGGAACGGTCTGGGGACATGTGTGCGGAATGCCCACACGCATGTCCTACAGGACCCTCTTCCTGTCACCACTACTGTACACGTGAGTGCACGTGGGCACACGTACACGCGCCCTTATGTGCTGGGGGTGGGGGGTCAGAAATGGCTCCCAGTTTGTGCTTTCCTTGCATTGCAAGAGAGTTAAGCCACCAAGCGCTGGCATTCTGCGTATAGATAACCATCAACCGGCTGTCCTGGGTTTGCAACCATCTGCAGAGCCTGGCCTGATGGCCCAGCCTTCATATATATATATATATATATATATATATATATATACTTTTAAATAAAGAGAGTAAAGCCAGGCTGCTTTTCCCTAGCAGTTCACTTTAAGGTCCTGCACCCAGACAACTTCTCAGTATCACAGCTGTTGATGAAGAAGTGACCCTTAACTCTGATGGAAAGAGAAGAGATGTCCTGGACCCATATCTCTGATTGGTCAGTCAGTCCCCAACATTGTCCTCTGCCACCAGTGTCCTTGAGTTAAATGCAGAAGAAAGTGGCCCAGGGAGAGAGGTGTCTCCCAGCATTAGGAGAAAGGCTGTCTCAGGATGTTGGTGGCAGCATGAAGGAGCAGTTGTGTCACTGAAGTTTACCCAAGGAGCCTCTTCCCCCACGGCTGTTTCGTCCTGTTTCGGCTCCTCCCATCCCAGGGTGCTTGCAGGGGCGGAGTTGGTTTGTTACTGTGCTGATCCCACGATTTTCGGATATTGGGTCTCAGGGCTTTCGTCCCCTTTCCTTCTGGTAGAAACTTGGTACTTTAGGGTCCCCTTGAAAGCACCCAGACTTTACCTAAAATCGTAGTAGAGGATTATTTCTTATGAATTTCTCCAAATCCAGGATCCATAATTGAGATAATACCTGAATTATGTAGCCCCTACATGCCCACTAGGGAACACGTTCCAAGACACCAAGGGAGAGTTGGTTATCGCCGGTTCTTGGTGCTGCATCACCCAGAGAGTGCGTTTCGACAGAGGGGTGAGGCCTTGCCTCACGGGAGGGGAGGTTGGACAAATGTTCATCAGAGTGGCCTTAACTCCAGGCTTCTAGGACAGGGCATCCCGAACAGCTTTGCCTGGTCTAGTAAAAGTCACTAAAAATAGCTGTCTGGGGGCATCAAGGGGGGGCATTTTCTCAGTTCATGTGTGGGTGCTATGTGATCCAAGGTGCTAAGAACCCACAGAAGAAGGTCAGATAACCAGAGAGGACCTCTACGGGTGACCATGGACCCTGGCTGTGGGAAGTGCATGCACTGGCTCCCCTCTCCCGGCGCTCCTGCTGATGCCCTTGAACCTTGACAGAGGATGTGGGTTGCTATGGTGATGGGAGGGGAGTTAAACTGGGAGAAAACCTGAGGGGGTGGTTGGTTCCAATAGAGAGGTAGCATTTTGACATAATATAACCATCGTCCCAATTTTCCCTAGAGCTGGGCTTCAGGCAGCACTTGCTTGTCCCTGCTTGACAGGCGGGCAGTGTGGGACTGGGGAAGGCTTCCGAGCCGCTGAAAGCCGGGCATGTCTGTGTTTCATTACATTACCCTGGTGGTCTCAGGGGCCACTGGTGCTGGCGGGGCGTCCCTGTGAGGGTAATATTGGGTCCCGGCCTCACCGTCTTGGAGGTGTGGCCATGTGAGTGTGGAAGGCTTGTTTTGCGGAGAACAGAGGCAGCTGGATGTGGCCTGCTCTGTCCCACGGGCCTCCCTTGGCCGACTCTTTGCCTTCAACGGGATAAGAGAGGCCTCCTTCAAGGGCTTAACTTCTGTTTTGTGCACAGACAACCTCCTGGTCCACACTGTGGAGACCTTGGCCTTTACCAGTGCCTTTCGCCTTGGGAGGCGGGTGTTGGGGGAACCCTTGGGCATCTCCGAGGTGCTGAACACTGAGGTCAGCAGTGAGAGAGCTATTAATGCCTATTTGAATACTGGCAAGGAGGGGAAAGACACAACGCATTTTCTTCCTCATGGACGAGCTCCTGTGCCTTTGCTTTAAATATTCATTTGAATGCCTCTATCCATCCTTCTTCCATTCTTCCCTTCCTCTCCTCTTTCTTTTCTTTCCCTTCCCCCCAAATTTGCTGAACACCTATGAAGTGCAAGGCTCCCTGACAAGTCTTGAGGATGCAAGGACCAGTAATTCTCGGCCCTGTAGGAAGGAGTCTGTAACCTAGAGTGGGGCTGGGGGAGAGAATCAGACATGTGACCCGGTGGTGAATTTTGTAGAGGAGACTGTGTGGCGTGTGAGTGCAGAGAGGGGACAGAGAGCTGGGCCTAGGGGAGTTAACACAGCTTCTCAAGGAGGTGACCCTTGAGCTGCATCTTGAAGGAAGGGATTTCTTTTATTTAAAAAAAAACAAACCCAACTTAATCCTTACCCAAGGACATTCTTTTTTCATTGCTTTTAGAGAGAGAGAGGAAGGGTGAAAGAGAAACATCGATGCGAGAGAAAAGTCCGGGCTGGGGGTGGAACCTATAACCTTTTGGTTACCGGGGTGATGTTCTAGCCAACTGAGCCACACCAGCCAGGGCAAAGGAAGAGATTTCTAAGAGCATAGGTAGGCACCTGGCGGAGGGCCTACCATATGCGAAGGCAGAGGACAGACTGGACAAATAAGATCTTTTTTTGTGTTAGTCACCAAGGCTGGTTATGATGACAAGATTGGGGCACCCCTGCCATCTTGTTTCTCCTGCTCCAAGGTATCTCCATTACGATACAGCTCGAACTTGGCTCCCAAAACCCTGACCTCTGCTGTGGGTCCCCCTCCATCCAGGAAAAATGCCTTGAATTTCAGGCCTGGTAAGTGGCTTACTCCTTCACCCCAAGTTCAGGCCTTGTCTTCAAAGTCCAGAGTCGAAGTGAGCCCTGGAGCCTGTAGGTCACAATGTCAAGGGGGAGCAAACATTCTCGCACAAAGGCCAGGTGGCTGGGGTATGGCATTATCAGTCTCAAGCAAGTGGAGCGGGGCAGAGGCTTTCAGGTTTTTCTCCAAGTTCTTTTTAATTCTCTAGGAGCTAAAGTCATCTTAGGGTGGGTGGGCCTCCTTTCCTAGCTAGTCCTAGAGGCCTCTCAAGAAGGTGGCCTCGGGTCTTGGAGACATAAGCCCAGGAGCAGAGGTCAAGGTGAGAAGCAGGCAGAGCAAGTTTGTTGGACTTTGTGAGTGGGTCCAGTCCAGAATTCAGGATTTTTGTGGTTTGTTTCAGGCACTGAGAAGTCTGGTTAGAGCCTATTTGAAATGTCAGAGGGATGAGGTATGAATGAAAAGAACCAAGAGAAAGATTGCTTTCCTTGAGAAGGTTTCCAGCAACTTCTCTCCCCTCCTCTCCCCTTCCCTCAAGCAGACGATGATGGAGGTGGGTTAGGGGGCAGGTGGATCTAATGGGAAGCACTTGGGAAGTAATAATGTTGGTGTTTCTAACATTTTCTGAAGACTTCTTTCCTGGAGTCCGGCTTGAACCAAGGACTTTGTAATCTGGTTCCTGTGGTGTGGGTCACACCACTTAATGTAGTGTTGGAAGAGCCTCTGTCTCAGTCCACATCCTCCCAGGACCCCAGAACAGGGTGAACTGGGCATGGGCCCTGGCCACTGTCAGTCTCCACTGCCCAGCCTATGGTAATGCTTGCACCACACTCCCCCGCCCCCCCCACCATGGCTTCCTGCTTCTGCCCACGTGTGCTCACACCCTCTGCTGCGGGAACAAGCCATTCCAGGGCTTACCGTGCTCGCTTGCCCTACTGCTCCTGTGCCCCCGCCGTTCCTCCTGCCAGGAAGGCCCGTCCCCTCGCCACCTGCCATGTGCTCACCGACAGACCTGGCCATGCCAGCACAGATGTTGTCTTCACAAGAAGCCTTTCTCTCTGTCCTGGGCTACCCACCACCGACCCCTACCCTGAGTGGTCCCGTCAGTTTCTGCTGCTGGACCTTGGGCTCCGGGAAGGCAGGAGTAACATCCCAGCCCCCAGCCCCATGCGCATGTGATGAACAAAGGAGAGGGCCGGCTTGTGAGTGAAGGCCAGTTTGGCAGAAGGCCAGGCTGTGGGCTTCTCCTTACTATACAGGCTTTGGGGCATTCCTCCCCTGGAGACTAGGCAGGTCTTTTCACACAGCTCCCCCAGGTGTTCCACTAGGCCATTCTTGGATCTGAGGGATGGAAAGCTGTTTTCACCCCCGAAATGGGTGAGGCCTCCTCTGACACTGTCCCTAGAGGTTGCTGCTCTAGGCACATGTAATAGATGGAATAGTGTCCCCCCAAAATCCATGTTCACCCAGCCTCAGAATATGGCCTTAATTGGAAATAGGATCTTTGCAAATATAATTAGTTGAGGTTCTTGAGACAAATCCTCCTGGATTTTGGGTGGGCGCTCATGCCAATCACTGCTGTCCTTCTAAGAGGGGAGGACCCACAGAGATATGGAAGGAGGCCATGTGAAGACAGAGGCAGAACGAGACACCTCCAAGCTAAGGAATGCCCAGGATTGCCAGGAACCCTCAGAAGCGAGGAGAGAGGTGCGGAAGGGGTTCCTCCTCAGAGCTTCTGGAAGAAACCAATTCTGCCAACACCTTGGTTTGGGACTTTGGCCTCCAGAACCATGAGAGAATGCTCTGATGTCATTTTAAGCCACCAAGTTTGTGGTGCAGTAATTTGTTATGGCAGCCCTAGGAAATTCGTACGGGGTCCCGGGGCCTCTGGCCCTGCTTCTCCTCATCCTCGTGGCCCCAAAGCTTCCCGACCCAGCACCTTCTCTGATAAGTGTGTGCTCCAAAAGGCTGATGTCACACATGTGAAAGACTGTGACATGTGTGGGTGTTGGAGTGATGGGGACCCCCAGCTCATGGCATCAAGTTCCTTCCCTTCTCCACACTGAATCCACTGATAGACCCTGGCCTCCATTCCCTGCCTTCTAGCCTGTAATCTTTTTGTTCTTTTAAAATTAGATCCAACAGGGAAAGAGGTGGCAAAGAAACCAATGTGAGGCTATTGGCAAGGCCCAGCTATCCAGGAACATCCTTGGTTTAGGAGCCTGGACTCCAGTCACCTTTCTTGTGGCTTCTCGGCTCAAGGATGAGCCGTGTGTCATTTAGCTTTTACTGTGTAACAAGCTACCCCCAAACCTGGGGCCTTAAAAAAGCAACATTTACTTGGTGCATGATTCTGCAGGTCAGACTTTGGGGTCCATCTGGCAGTTCTGGCCTTGGCTGGGCTCACTCACCTGTCTGTGGTCAGGGGCCAGGGTGGCTGGAGGCTGACTGGTCTACAATGGCCCCATTTTGTGGTGGTTGGATGGCTGTGGCTTAGGGTCATGGGGGTGATTGGGATCTGTGTCTCTGATCCTGCAGCAGGCCAGTGGGACTCTCACAGGGCTATGGCGCATTCCAAGGGACAGAAAGAGAAGCCACAAGCCTCCCGAGTCCCAGGCTTAGCACGTCACTTGCACTGCGTTCTTTTGCCCAAAGCAAGTTACAAGATCAGCCCAGATTGAAAGGATGGGGAAACACACACTGTCTCAGCATGCAAGGACCCACAGAGTCACCTTGCGAAGGTCGTGGTCACAGCAGGGCTAGAGAACTGGAGTCCCTTCTGCTAACAGGCTGCCCAAGCCAGCCCTCTTCTTGGTCTGGGCGGAGACGGTCCCCCCGCTGAATCCTCTGCCATCTTTCCTGTCCTTTCTGCCCAGGTGGCGTTGTGCGGTGAGGGGTGCAGGCAGAATCCAGCTTTTGGGAACCTGTCCTTTAGGGACCTGTCCCTTTGTCATTCCAGAAACATTTCATTCATCAAAGCTTTATTTCAGCACCCCGGCCAAGGCCAGGCGGGAGACCCACACGAGGAGGCAGGAAATCCTTGCGAGTAGGAGCTTAGACCTTGGAGGCAGATAGGCCTGGCTTTGACTCTTACAGGCTTTGGGGCAAGTCACTGTGCTTCCCTGGGCCTGTTTCTGTATCAATAAAGTGGGGATAACATCTGTCTTACGGGGAAGCTGTGAGACCCGAACCAGATATTGTACCTAAAGTGCTTGGTGTACCTAAAATAGCCACTAAATGGTGGCTATTATTATTAGTAATAAGTGGGGGCTGAGTGAATGCGTAGATGAACGAATGTCTGGGTAACTTTCAACCAAATGTGCGTAATTAATTCCTGCTCCCTCCCCATCCTCGCCCAAGTGAAATATATGCAAGGCCTAAGGAAACCCGTTAGCTCCTGCTAACCTTCTTTCCCAACAAGAAAACACAGCCAGAGCGAGGGCTCCTTTGCGTCCTGGGCACGGGGGCGTGTTAGTAACACCCCACTCTGTTTCTGGGCTCCGAAAACAAGCGCCACGCCTCACCGCACCCACTGACTCTTCCTCCGAGCGTGGAAAACCGAGGCTCACCTGCACCAGCGGCTGACGAGAGGCGCTTTCCCTCTGTTGCCTGGCCGGCTTGTCTCCACACCTGCAAACAGCCTCCAGTTTTTCCTGCTCTCCAAATCAAACCGGGCTTTGCTCCCCACGCCTCCAGCGTCCTGAGTGGAGCCTGCAGGGAAGGCGAGGAGAAAGCTGAGAGATGAGACACTTGCGGCCCCTCTTGGAGGCTGGAGCTGTTTTTAGCTCTGTCTCTCCAGCAGGCGTCCTGGCCTTGGGGTCTGGGCCCAGCCTGGTAAATTAATAACAGCAGAAGACTGTCAGGGCCCAGGAAGCTCTGGGAGAGGGGAGGGACTGCGCCCTCTGAGTGCTGCTGGGTTGGAGGTGCTGTCTTATTTTTAGTGGAAGAGAACGTTCGAAACTGTGTGCCCGCTTGAGCATTGAGAGAACATGGATGACACAGGGTTGGGGGGCAGTGGAGGAATCCTGAGCTCCTAGGAGAAGAAAGAGCTTCCAGGTTTTCTGAAATGGCATTTGTTATTGGGGCCGCTCCCAAGGACCTCGGGGGCGCAGGGATGGGGCAGTCGATGTGCAGTGGGTTAGTTTTGCTTTCTAAGCAAGAGGGTCGGCTTCTGGAGGCGAATGGGCTGCAGGCTGATACGATCTTTTGGCGAAAATAACTCTGGATCTGGATCTAACAACGACTGTAAAAAAGAGGCTCCAGACTTGTGTTCCAGCCTTGTGGGAGTGGGGCGGTTTTAAATGAAGGGCAGATGTAGCCCAAGGCTCAAATCGGCCTCTCCCAGTCCTGCTGTAAACGTATTAAAGGATAAAAAGAAAGGCAGGACTTTTATGTTAAGAAAGAAACTGGCCTGACAAGGCGGCTTCCCTGAGCCCAGAGAGGGGTTCTGGGGACATGTGGAGAAGGTGGGCTCTCCTCTCTGTGCAGGCAGCGCCAGGGAGAGGACAAGGGTTGGGGGGTGCTCTGGGTAGGTACAAGGGCGCCTGACCTGACAGTCAAGGCCAGGGGCAGGAAGGAGGGGCAGCAGGGACATCAGGAGGGAGGGCTCCCTGCTGGTGCTGGTCTCAGGTCTTCCGTCAGGTCAGCCCCCGTGCCAGGGCACTCCTTGCTCCACAATTCCGGCTGTCCACACAGGACGCTTTGTGACTTCGTACAAAAGGGGACTGAGGCTGGAGTCCTGGCCTTCTTTTCCCAGGTAGCGTAGCACCTGGCACCTGGGAGGGACTCAGCCTGTTCCTCTGGTGACTAAATAAAAAGCATGTGCTCTTTGCAGCAAGAACTCTTTATCTTTCAGCATTCACAGGAGTGGGGGCTTACTACGTTTCAGGCGTGGGTACTTGGGATACCTTTGGCCGAGTTAGCACCTTATGATACCTGTGACTACCTGAGCAACTCACCTCACCTCTTCGCACCTTGTAAGAAGTAAGAGCCAGGCATTAGGACTGAGGTGTGTGGGGCTGGGGGTCAGTGAAGGGTTCTTGTAATACTCAGGAGCTGAAATCTGGGCAGGGAAACTGAGGCAGGCCCCCAGCTGCAAGAATGGCATCACAAGAGGGCTGGATCCAGGGTTAGTCCAGGTATACTGAGGTGAGCTCTGACCACAAGAAGGGTCAGGCCGAGTTGGGGTCCTGGAAGCCAAGAGGAAGCGGCCAGAGAGACCTTCATTCAGTTTTGGAGGGTGAGTGGTGTCTGAATGTGTTTTCCCACTCTGGCTTCCGTCTTCCAGCATTCCCCTCTCTCCTCCTTCTAATTCGCCCCTCTGCTCCAGTCTTCCGTGCTGCAGTCTACTATCCAGACCAGAGCCTGCGTAAATCATAGATCTGACCATACCGCTCTCCCTTGATTCCCTCCCGTGGCTCCCAGTTACTCCTGGGATAGAGCCCAAACTCTGCAAGGTGTTACACAAAGTCTTCCGCAGTCTCCCCTGTGCTTTTCCTCACCCTCTCCTTCCGTCCTGGGGTCTGGTGCAATAACTTGGGCTTCCCTGGATGGACCACTCTCTGCCCTGCATGTTTGCACATCGTTCCGGCCTGTGCCAATGCCCTGCCCTTATTCCATCCGTCTACCCGCAAGGTGCCTATCTCTTTGATGGACAATTTCACATCTCAGAAGGCGTCAGCCCTCAAGAGCCTGAGGACTTTCTCTGGTCTCGAGAGGATGCCCTGTCTGCCCACCGGCGAGGATAGCTGTGGCCGCGCGGTTGGGGGGAGAGGGCCTCAGGTGCACCTGCAATCCATGGGGAGCGGCAGTTAGAGACTAAATATCAGCTTCAGGGGCCTCCCGGGGACAATTCTGAGGTGTGCTCCACAGTCTCTCAGGGGGCCCTCCAGCGCCCCATTTGTTGATGCATTCATTGCTCTCTTTTCTTTTCCATTGCTGTGAGCTAAATGCTTCCCTCCCCCCAAACCCGTAAGCGGAAACCCCACTCTGCAAAGTGATGGGATTAAGAGGTGGGCCTTTGGGAGGTAATAGGGTCTCGAGGGTGGAGCCCTTGTGATGGGATTGGTGCCTTTCTAAGAGTCCTGAGAGAGCTTGCATCCTCCCTCCGCCATGTGAATATGTAAGAGGTGGGCATTCTGTAGCCCGGCCGGGGTTCTCACTGAAACCTGACTGCGTGGATCCCCTGATCTTTGATTTCTAGCCTCCAGACTGAGAGAAATCAATTTCTGTTATTCACACACAGCCTGAGCTGACCAAGGTATCTCTTACTTCCCCGCTCCCTCACCAGCTTCCTGGCGTCATCCCCACCCCACCCCACCCCTGCTGCCCCATGTAGTCCCTCACGCCA